>PVLC010004746.1:44976-82457 GCA_004027655.1 Graphiurus murinus | reverse complement strand
AAACTGCAGACAGTGCTTCTCACAGTAAAGTAACTAATTTCAGGAACAGAACAGGATACAGCCAAAAGAATCAAGGTTAGCTTTGACACAAATCTGTTTGTTAAGCATATCTTGCAAGAACAGCAGGTTCAGAGGCTTAGGGGGATGGAGCAGACTTCCAGGAGTGTATGCCTGGTCCATTTAAAATTTTTTATTACAGGCAGATCTCCTTAAATATGAAGGGAGGTCTTTAAAAATATACCATCTAGTCCCCTTTTCAGATTTGCCAAGTTAGAATATATAAACATCCAATGACTAACTTTATCTCCATTGTTAGGTCATAAGCCAATTGAAGGAAGATGCTATGTCTTACAGGTCAGTTGGTTGTAACAACAGCTGATTCAAGTAAAGAAGTGATCTGCCAGGCCCCAGGAGCACAGAATTGATAATGAAGAGCCCCAAATCTGGGCTCTCCTTTGGACACTCTGATCACATGATCTTTGCCTCACACTAGCTGTATTCTATAGCTTTGATCTTCCTCTTTCCCACCTTTTTTTTTTTTTCTTTTTTAGTGTAGATCTCTCTAGGTTTGGCTGCTACCCTTTAGCTTGTATATGGCAAATTATAAGAATGGCTATTGTTCTATCTCTATATAAGCTTTTGGTTCAAGTGCTCATTGCTATCCAGCCATGACTACTAAGTCTCTGGATAGAGAATCATTGGATGCTGTCTAGATGACCAAATAAGTTATAAATTGAAAGTGCTCTGGGTCAAGTAAGTTATGAATTGAAAGTAGAGAGAGCCAGATGGGGTGGCTCATGCTTGTAATATCCCAGTACTTGGGAGGCTGAGACAGGAGGATCTGAGTTCGCAGCCAGCCGCAGCTACTTAGTAAGGCCCTCCACAACTTAGTGAGACCCTATTTCAAACTAAAGAGTAAAAAAATAGAGCTGAGAATATATCTTGGAAGTAGAATTCCCCTGGGTTCAATCCTCAGTACCGTAAAAAAAAAAAAAATGTAGAGAGAGAACTAGGTTCAGCTGAGAGTGCAACATAAAACATGACAGTCCTATAAAGACAATATGGTATAATAAGGAGCAGAAAGTTGTGATTTAGAAAAATTCAGCCCTTTTAGAAAACTGTACTATTTTCACAAATTATTGAAATCATGAAGAAAGATATAACTATGCTCTGAAAACAGATGGAGTCAAAGAGAAAGCAAGCTAGTGAAAATATAGAAAAAAAATGAGCTGGTTGCACAACAAAAGTCAGACAAGCTGATTTCAGTTCTAGTTGTTCACTATATGACTTCAGGCAAGTCTTTTCTGGGTCTTCCCTTCCCAGCCTATAATATAAGAAGGCTGACGAGTTATGGAACCAACCTAGGTGTCTATCAATAGAAGAATGGATAGAGAAAGAGCAAATGTATGTCATTTATAGGAGAATAGATGGAACTGGATAACATTTTGCTAAGTGAGATCAGCCAGACTCAAAATCAAGGGCTGCATATTTTCTCTCATATGTAAAAGAGAGAAAAAGGGAAAGAAATGGTACCTCATGAAAATTAGGAAAGAGACCAGTATAGTAGGGGGCTAAAAGGAGAGGTATGGGGAAGGAAATGGACCAAAAAATGTTATGTGCATATACGACAGTATTACTATCAACCTCACTATCATGTATAATTATATGCACCAATAAAAAAAATTTCAAATCAATTTATCATTTTCCTGAGAAAAAAGAAGACTGAATGATGAGATCTTTCCTTTCTCTGATATTTAATGTGTTGATGATGGTTCTTTGCTAAGTATAACTGATGGACAAGCTCCTATAAATAGATTTCACAATCCTAGGAGTGGCTGGAAACAAACTGCCCATAGACTCAGCAGAACTTGCCTATGTGTAAGTTTGTTATGCATTCATCTGTGTCCACACAGCCTTGTAATCACACATTCTATTTGCTATGGCCCAGTCTCCTTATGATCTCTACCTTTGTCCTGTCCATTCTAATGTTTGTTTGTTTGTTTGTTTTGTTTTGTTTTCACAACTCAGCCCAGGAAAACTCAGTGTACAGGTGCTTCCAGGCAAGGACAAAACAAACGGAACTCAACTCTCCAGACAGAGGTTACCTGCAAGGATAAAATATTTGATAATTGTGGATTAAAAGTAGCTATCAGTGGTTTTCCTGAGTGGATGCCAAAAGGCTTAAGTATATGGTACATGTGAATCCAAAGTATTCCAGATTGGTTTAATGTCTCTGGCCTCTCAATGAGAGCTTTCATTCATTTAATGTTCACTTTTGAAATCCTGCTGTAATTCTAAGTATCCCATTAAGCACTGTGCCTGCTACTTCTCTACAAAGAAATCTCTGCCCTCCCTCATGGCTCTCTGTAGGTTCATTTGTAATGGACCACCTACCATTTGTAATTCATCCAAGCTGAAATTTCAAACTGATGTCCTGTGGAACAAACTTAGTAATTATGTTTTGCCTGAACAATATGTATATAGTGTCCAACATGTTATATTGCCATTGTTGTTATTGTTATTTTGGTTTTATTTTACTTTAATTGATATATAATAATACACATATTTATGGGGTACAGTTGATTTTCCATAGATATACACAATGTACAGTGATCAAATTAGGGTACTTAGTATATCCAGCATTTCAAACACTTGTAATTTCTCTGTGGTGAGAACATTCGAAATCCTCTATCCTCTCTTCTAGCTATTTTGAAATACACAATATATTATTGCTAACTATTGTCACCCTACTTTGCAATGAAACAGTCTCATCACTTTTTCAGCATATACTGGAAATACTAGCCAGGGCAATTAAGCAAGACAAAAAAAATAAAGGCCATCCATATTTGAAATGAAGAAGTCAAATGGTCCCTGTTTTCAGATGGAACGATTCTATATATAGAAACTTCTACAGACTCCACACAAAAAGTCAGAATTAACAAAATGATTTGATAAAGTTCCAGGATACAAATCAACATACAAAAATCATAATTTATATATTACAATAATGAGAACTACCTTAAAAAGAAATTGAGAAAGCAATCCCATATTTCTAATAGAAAGCAATCCCATATTTCTAATGGCTACAGAAAATAAAATACCTAGGAACAAATTTAGCCATGGAGGTAAAGATCTCTACAATGAAAGCTATAAAACATTGATAAAAGAAATTGAAAAGGATACAAATAAATGGAAAGATATCCCACATTCAAGGATTAGAATTAATATTGTTAAAAATGTCCATACCTGTTTTAGTCAGCATCTTTTGTCACTGTAACCAGAATACCTCAGAGCACAATTTAGAGGAAGAAAGGCTTATTTTAGGGCTCACAATTTCAGAGGTCAGTCCATGGTCAGCTGGCTCCAAATAGCATGGCTTTAGGGCCTGGCAGTGGACAAGAAAAGCTGTGCTCAGCTCATGACAGCAGGAAGAGAGAGACAGAGAGAGAAAGTAGCCAGGGACAGATATAGCCCCTAGCTATGTCCCCCTCCAACCATGTCCCACCTCCAAATCTGACAGCATTGTCCAATATGTGAGGTTTTGGGGGACATTTTAAAACCAAACCATAACAATACTACTCAAATGAATCTAAGATTCAATACAATCTCCATCAAAATACCAATGACATTCTTCACAGAAGTAGAAAAAACAACCCTACAATTCATATGGAATCATAAAAGACTGAATAGCCAAAGCAATCTTGAGCAAAAAGAACAAAGGTGAAGGAATCATACTACCTGACTTCAAAATATGCTACAAAAATACAATAATCAAGCCGAATGAGGTGATACATGCCTTTAATTGAGTACTTGGGAGGCTGAGACAGAGGATCACAGGTTCAAGGCCAGCTTCAGCAACTTGGCAAGGTCCTTGGCAACTTAGTAAGATCCTGTCTCAAAATAAAAAATAGAAGAGACTGGAGATGCAGTTCAGAGGTAGAGCACCCATGGGCTTAATCCCTAGTACAACAACAACAATAACATAGTAATCAAAACAGCATGGTACTGGCATTAAAACAGACAGTTACCAATGGAGTAGCATAGAGAGCCCAGAAATAAATTTACACATTTACAGTGTGTAAAAGGTACAGTGTGTTCTCAGTACCTTTTTTTGACAAAGGTACTGAGAACACACATTGGGAAAGGACAAGCTCTTTTTTTTTTTTTTTTTTTTTGCGATACTGGGGATTGAACTCAGGGGCATTTTACCTCTGAGCTATACCCCCAGCCCTATTTTTTATTCTTTATTTTGAAATAGGGTCTCACTAAGTTGCGGAATGCCTCACTAGGTAGCTGAGGCTGGCCACGAACCTGGAATCTCTGGTCTCAGCCTCCCAAATGCTGGGATTACAAGTGTGTGCCACCACACCCGGCTTGGACAAGCTCTTTAATAAATGATGCTGGGAAAGCTGAATATCTACTTGCAGGAAATCAAAACCTGACCTTCTCTCTGGCCACTTTCAAAAATCAACTCAAAATGGATTTAAGACTTAAATATAAGCCCCAAATTATGAAACTACTAGATGAAAACATGGAGAAAAAGTTTCATGACATTAGTCTGGACAAGAATTTTGAGAGTAAGACCCCAAATGCACAGACAACAAAAGCAAAATAGACCAATGGTATTTTCATCAAACCGAAAATCTAATGCACAGCAAAGTAAACAACAAAGTGAAGAGATAATGTGCAGAATAGAAGAAAATATTTGCAAACTATGGACCTGACAAGGCGATAATGTCCAGAATATGTAAGGACCTCAAACAACCCAACAGCAAAAGGCCAAATTATCCAATTTGGAAATGAGCTGTTATTTTTAAATCTTGAATTAGGTCTTGTTCTGGTTACCTATTGCTGCACAACAAACAACCAAAACTTAGTGGCATAAAACACAACCAATTGTCCTGCTCATATAGGTCATACATTTGGACAGGGCATAGTGTGAGTGGCTTGTCTCTCTGCTCCTTGAAGTCTGGGACCTCAGCAGGGAAGAATGAAATGGGAGATACAGAAGAGCTATTGAAGAGATAACTGGGGGTAATAGTAATACTATTTCCTGGCTTCCCAGGATTAGGCTAAATGAGATCTAGTTCGTTTAAAATGCATTAGTGAAAAGTAAACCAGATGGCATGTAGGCACTTGAAGAGGAGATATAAAATTGTATTTCTTTCTTTTCTTTTCTTTCTTTCTTTCTTTTTTTTTTTTGTGTGTGTGTGTGTGTGTGTGTGTGTGTGTGGTACTAGGGATTGAACCCAGAGGCATTCTACCTCTGAGCTACCCACCCCACCCACCCTGACCTATTTCATTTTATTTTAAAACAGAGTCTAAGTTGTGGAGAGCTTCGCCAAGTAGCTGAGGCTGACTGGGAACCTGTGATCCTCCTGTTTCAGCCTCCCAAGTACTAAGATTATAGGCATTCACCACCACGCCCGGCTAATTGTATTTTTTTAAATGGTAAAAAAAAGTACAATGTTGGAGTATACAGGTTTGTAAATGACTCTATTTGCCACCAACTTTAAAAGGAGACATTGTTAAAAATCCATCTTTTGGGGGCCTTCATAGTAGCATTTTGTATGTGGCACATTTGCCTAGGAAATGACTCCCCATTAACTCTGTTTCCTGCCCACACACGTACAGAAAAGGAAGATTTCCTGACATTTCGAAGGAACTTCATACCTCTCCTAGTTCCCCTGCTCACTTCCACTCAGTGGTGAATTATATTTTTTTGATAATTTTCTGGATCCTGCTGCCTTTGCAACAGATACTAATATCACAAAAGCAGAAAGTAAGGCTCTACATTTGCTCAAATTTTTCATCCTCATCCTTAAGTATCATGCCCCGAGCTGTCTATTTCATCGTTGCCTGTTTCCTTAATAAATATTTCACATTCCCCTTTTAATGTGTCATAATCTAACGAGTTTGTTAGATTTCATCCATTAAAACCTATATTTCATCCATTAAAACCTAGGAACTATAAATTCGGTGTTGGATAATTATCAGTGGACTCATGAGACTTTTATTTGCTTAAATGCAAAATGCTTTTCATACTTTCAGTCCATTCAAATGGCCCTCTCAATACAGTACCAGATTAAACAAATCCCTCACAAATTTTATGCTTCCACTTGTCAAATGTCTTTTTCTAAGTGAACGGAAGTGGTCGGTGGTATTGAAAATGATTAGAAGTTTTCAATTGTGAAAAGTCATATATTTTCTCTCACCTGTGGATGCTAAAGAGAAATTGGGGGGAAAGGGACTTTAGGTACATGAGAAGAGATGCTAGTAGAATAGTGGAAGGGAATTTGGGAAGGGAGGGAGGGGAGAAGGGAAGCTTGACGAAGGAAACAGTTCAAATAAAATAATTCCATGTACATATACAAAGTTATCAATCTCAATCTCAATAACACCTACATGGAGAGAGGGAGCAGGATGAGATCTGGAGGGAGACACACCAAGTGCTGTGTGCATGTATGTTCTATCACACTGAACCTCGTTATGACGCATGATTACAACGCACCAATAAAAGGATAGCTTTTTTTTTTAAGTTTTCAGTAATGCAAGAACCACAGAATTCCATTTGTGCATGCCCTTTCCTGAAGAAGCTCCAGCCAGCTCTCCCCAGACCTGGTGGAGAGGAGGAGGGCTGCACTCATGCAGGATTTGCTTTGCAATGGACCTGGGTTCAAATCCCTGCTGAGAATCCTTGGGAAAGTCTAAATTCTAGTTCTCACAATAATAAAATCAGGAAAATGATGCCTATACTTCATGAGGCTGTTGAGAGAACTGAACCTCTCTAATTTCATGTGGTTTAGTTGTTTGATTTAGCGTATAGGCTGTGAAGTTTGAAAGACCTAGATTCAAATCCTGGCACCAAGACTCACTAGTTGGATGACCTTGAATAAGTCAGTTAAGCTCTCAGCCTTCACTTTGTTGTCTCTAAAATGGGTCATGGGTCCAGTAACAGTCCTTATATCATAGGGTTGCAATAGAACATAAATGAGATGAGGATATGTGTAAAATGTCAAGTACAAGGGCAGGCACACAGTGGGCCTCTCCTTTCTTCTTAGTTCATGTTCTTCCAGACTCCATTGTCCCTGCATCTCAAGTGTATCATAGTCCTAGCTTTCCAGGACCTACCTGGGTTTTTAAGCAAAATAACTATAACCACAGGGCCCGATCTAAGTGGCAAGAACCCATTCCCAGCACATGGCAGGCTCACAAGGCCCAGAGGTGACAGCTTTTATCTGGGAAGTCGCTGCCATGTGGGTGGGAGTCAGGGGGTGACAATCAGATTTAGTTTGGCAGCCAGCCAGCTCAAGCTCACAGAGAGAAACGGCAGATTTGGGAGGTCTCTCTCCTGCGGTCCACACGGTTGCTATGGACAAAGGAGCTGGGAGGAGAAACAGATGAAACCTCTCCCTCCTCATTCTTCCCCAAGACCCATCTCTTTTTAATATTTCTTAGTTTTTATTTTTATTTTTATTTTTATTTTATTTATTTATTTATTTATTTATTTATCTATTTTTTGCGGTACTGGGGATGGAACCCAGGGGCATTCTACCTCCGAGCTACATCCCCAGCCCTATTTTTTATTCTTTATTTTGAAACCGAGTCTCACTAAGTTGCAGTGTGCCTCATTAAGCAGCTGAGGCTGGCCGCGAACCCGGATCCTCCGGTCTCAGCCTCCCGAATGCTGGGATTACAAGCATGCGCCACCATGCCCGGCTGTATTTATTTATTTATTTATTTATTTATTTATTTATTTATTTATTTATTTATTTATTTATTTTTATTTATTTATTTTTTTCAGTACTGAGGATTGAACTCAGGGGCATTCTACCTCCGAGCTACACCCCCAATCCTATTTTTTATTCTTTATTTTGAAACCGAGTCTCACTAAGTTGCGGAGTGCCTCACTAGGTAGCTGAGGCTGACCTCAAACCCGGATCCTCCGGTCTCAGCCTCCCAAATGCTGGGATTACAAGCGTGCCCCACCACACCCAGCTTATTTCTTAGTTTTTAATTGACAAATAATAACGGTGCATATGTATGGGGATAATATGATATTTCAAAATATACATGTAATATATAATAATTAGATCAGGGTAATTGGCATATCCTTTACTTCAAACATTTATCATTTCATTGTGTTGGGAACATTCGAAATCCTACCAGACATTTTGAAATATACAATTAATTGTCGTCACTATGGTTATCCTACTGTGTGACAGAACATTAAAAGTTCTTCCTCCTATCCAACCACATCTCTGTGCCCATTAATCATTCCTTCTCCATTCTCCTTCTGCCCATCCCCTTCCAATCTCCTCGTGACCACTGTTCTTCTTTGCCTATCAGATCAACTTTTTTAGCTTCCACAGGAACTGAGGACGTACAGTATCCATCTTTATGTATCTCTGTCTTATTTTACTTGACATAGGTCCTCCAGTTCCACTCATGTTGCTGCAAATGAGAGGATGGTGTTCTTTCTTTCTTTTTTTTTTTTTTTTTTTTTTTGGCGGAGGAGGCGGTAAAGGCGCTGGGGACTGGACCCAGGGACATTCTACCGCTGATCTACATGCCCAGTCCTTTTTATTTTTTATTTTGAAACAGGGTCTCACTAAATTGTTTAGGGTAGGCTGGAAACTGCCATCCTCTTGTCTCAGCTTCCCAAGTATTAGGATTTCAGGCATGCATTCTTTTTAATGGTTGGACCATATTTCATTGTGTATATACACATTTTCTTTATTCATTCATCTATGAGTGAATACTTAGGGTGATTCTTTGTCTTGGCTGTTAAGAACAGTGCTGCAATAAACATGGAGTGCAGACTCCTCTTTGACATACTGACTTCCTTTCCTTTGGCTACATACCCAGTAGTAGGATTGCTAGATCATATGATAGTTCTACTTAAAGTTTTTTAAGGACCCTCCATACTGCTTTCCATAATGATCCTATAGCTCATTCTTGACAAGTGTGAACCCCAGGGATCTCCCTGCCCCCTAAACCCCCAGTATGGCATTCTCTTTGTCTCTCGGTTTCTAATGAGGGACTGACTGCCTTAAGCCCAGATCTCATAAATGTACCCAAAGAACTAGCTATATGAGGTGGCTTCTCCAGAGTCACTTAGCTAGTTTAGAGACTGTGCCAGTATTATGAGTTAATACAAATTAAGTCATCGTAATAATTTCTAGGAATTCCTTGCAAATCCAGGGGAAGGGAGGAGTCAAAAGAGACAATGGATAGATTCCCCAGTCTTTGGGAGCAGTGAGCAGTCCAGTTAGGGTCAGAGGGCAGAAATGGAGGTCTGGGGGAGGCTCAGCCAGAGCTCTGAGAGTGAGCTCAATAGCCTAGAAGAGCACAATAGTGCAGGGCCTCACAGGACCCCCCTAGGAAGCCTGACCGCAGGCCCATGGGACACCCGTGACCAGCTGGGGACCACAGAGGCTACTGAACAAAGTGGCCCAGGGCCCTTGAGTGCTTGCTCTGGTGGCGTCTCCTCTCTCTTCGTTAGCTGACCAACAGATCTTACCAATATTTGGAGGACGTCAAGTCATCAGAAGTTACTTGCAAGGTTATCCTTAATATGGACTGGCAGAAACTGTACTAGGCATACTTTATAGGTAATTTTATATTTTAAAACCACAATGACAGCTCTATGAGGAAATAGGCTTCCAGAAGCCAAGAAGCATGTTAATAAGCAGGAGAAAACCCACCTTCTGTCTCCCACCCCACATACTGTAGACAAAATATTCATCATCAATATACCTGGACGTAATATTAAGCTGTTAGTTGATGACACATCACCTGTCTGAGCTGCATTTCTGAAGGTTTACCTATGGTTTTAGTTAAAGTGATTCCATTTTTTATGCCCTCCCTGCTCCTATTTGTAAAATTCTCCCTGCCTTTCTGTCCAGATCTGCGGCACTACCAGGCAGCTTCCTACCTACCCAGGGTAGGGGCGCCTGTGCCTCATCTCCTGTTTCAATTTGGGGGTCCCGCAGCGCTTGATAGATTGGCCTTTTCCCTGGAGTTGTACCAAGAATTTCTCCGTCTGTCTTTGCCAGAATGCATGTTTCCAATTACCTAAAACTCTTCAGGAGAAGTTAACTCCTTTTTGAATTAGTTAAATCAAAATGAGGTACCTGGGAATGCACCCTGGCACTACACAAGTGGTCTGGTCCTGGGGAACAAGGTAAACACACTGGCCAGTGGCCCCCAGATCCCCTCCGAACAGAGGCTGGACTGCAGTGCACATCGGGGTCATTTTTTATGTTCAGTTTTCTCCCATTTGCCAGCAAGACAGGGTGTCTGTGGTGGAGAAATGGATCTCTGTGCTCACTGCATCCTGGGGAAATGGTGGAAGGTAGGTAGGGTATGTGTACCCCACTCCATCCTCACCTTCACTCCTTTGCTTTTCCTAAGACATCTGGAAATAGGATTCCAGACTGGTAGTGCAAGGAGGTGCAAATTCTAATGTAAAGGAGGCTGGTAAGGAGTTTTTACATGGGGTGATACTTACCTTCTCTCTTCCCACCCAGAGTATTGGCCCTTCTTTCCTCCCCAGTCTCTGGCAGACTATACCCAAAAATCTATCTCTTTCTCTTTCCCTTTCTCTCTACTGCCTCTCCTTTCCCCCACCACACACATTCACATTTGCACTGAGACTGCCACAAAGAGGAAAACATCATGAGCCAAAGATAGTGTCCACCACCCCTTGCTATCCCTCTGATGGGTTTCCTCCAGCCGGCAGCCTCCTCTCCTTCCACGTCACTCCAGTTCTATGTGGGCCGAGGACCAAAGTGTTGGCGCTAAATTCAAAGTGTTGGCGCTTAATTCTGGATCAATTTCCCTTCTTCTGGTGATTTCTGCTGAGCAGATTTTTCATTCCAGTGCCTGCAGGCTCAACCCCATCCCCCAGGCTCCCACCCAGTCATCCAGTCACTGTTAAATGGGGAACACCCACCATGCAAATGCTCATCCAAGAAGGAGAGGGTGGGTAGAACTCAGGAAAGTCTTCTGCAAGACTGTGTTTGAACTGAGTCTTAGAGGGTGTGTGTGTGTGTTGCTGGGAATTGAACCCAGGGGCTCTCTACTACTGAGCTGGACCTCCAGCCCTCTTTATTTTTTAAGACAGGGTTTCCCTAAATCATCCAGGCTAGCCTCAAACTTTCAAGCCTCCTGCCTCAGCCTCCAATGTAGCTGGGGTTGCAGGTGTGTGTCACTGTGCCTGCCTTTTTTTAAGAACATAAGGTGCCTTTGAGGGGATATTTGTGGGTTTGAAAGAGACCTCTCCAGGCAGAGAGGGTGGTATGAGAATGGCACTTGGAAGGGACACCTCGTAGCCTGATGAGGGAACAGTGAAGTTTATCACGGCCAGATGGTGGGAAGCAAGAGGAATGAAGGTCAAAAGTGAGGCTGCAGAGGGAAACAGAAGCCTATCATCAAGGTCCCTGCTCAAGGGCAAGGATCTGGGACTCAGTTTTACAGACTAAAGGAGTCACTGAGAAATTTTAATCAGGATAGTTTTGCAGTTTCCAAAGATACGTGATGAGAGATACAATTGGAAGCAGAAACATGCTTGGGAAACTCCTGTAATACTCATGCAGGGAAGAGATGCCTTATCAGAACCAAGGCAGGGGCAGTGTGGATGGAAAGGGAAAGTCTGACCAACAAGAGATCATTAACATGCAGGACATACAGGATGTGGCAAGTGATTGTATCTGAGGTTTAGAGATCAGCCAGCGTGGCACCCAGGGATCCGGCTCAGGAACTAGGTGGTTAATATCTCTGTTAATTTATAGGAATAGGAAACACCAAGAGGAGAAGGCTTGGGAGAGCCCGTGACAAGTCTTATCATGGTCATTAGAGTCTGGGGTACCTGTAAGACACGCAATAAAGATGACCAGTCAGTAATTGGATGAAGTTCAGAAGAAGGATCCATGCTGGGTGATGGTCCGTGGGTGACTCCTGGACTCCAGAATTCTAGTCCAGTCTCCTTTCCTTCCACTCCTGTTTTCTTCACTGGCCCAGTTAATTAGAATGGTTTGAAGAAGCACATAGTCTTTAATGCCTAAAAACCAAACATCTGTGTAACTCTCTAAACCTCTCCCATCTACCCCTTGCCAGTTATCTGCAATCTAACAGAAGGAAATGTCTATTCAACTCTTGGGTATTTCTAGCTGGGAATGGTGGGATTTTATGAGCCATAGCCAATCTGAGATGAGAGGTCCATGGGGCATTTTTATGGCGGTGGTGTTTTGAGGCCATTTCAGATATTGCAAGACCTGAAGCAGACATAAAATTGTGTATAAAGCTCAAGAGACAAGAAAGAGATCAGCCTATTCAGAAACTGCAAATATATATTGTGGGAAGTGGGACTGTAGTGGTAAACAGATATGAGATTTTACAGGATCTTCTAAATCATTTTTTAAAGTTTGTAACAAAGAAGTACCATTATTAGATTTAAACTTCAGGAAGATTATTTTAACTGCCTATCAGGGCATGATTTGAGAGAGATGGGGTAATCCTAGAAACTAGAGACCAAGTAGGAAGCCATTGTGATAGTTTGGGCAAGAAATAATGATGGCCTGGCCCAGGGTGGCATCTGGGGACAGAGAAAAGTGGAAAGATGACAATTTTTCAGAAAGTGGGAGCTGTAGTATTTGAGTAGTAACACCCCTGAAGCACTAGGACATCACTGTCACCTGAGATGTCCATCTGCCTTTTCCTTTGCCCAGGCTTGGAGTGAGAATCAGTGTCCTATGGCTCTAAAGCTTGATCATATGCAAGAGGACAGGCCCCACAGTCGGCAGTAGGATGAAGGTAGCAGGTAGAAACAGCAAGGTCCCCAAAGGAGACACTTCAAAGACACAACAAAATGAGGCTTTAAAGAGCCACCTATTATTGCTTATACTTTAGAATGCTGTTTTCTAGGTGTTGCCAGAGGAAACAAAAGAAATGAAAGACAAGGGGCTTTCCATTTCACTGGAACAACAAATTTATGCATAAATAGTGAAAATAGAAGGTACAATGAGGTTTTAAGAGGATAGAAACTGAGAAGAATGGTCAGGATGGAGAAGAGCTCATAAAAACTGCTACCAATTATTGATCACTGACTATGGGACAAGCATTTTCTCTTTAAAAACTTGGTTCAGTTATCTTTTGAAGGAGGTACTGTAAATGCCTCCCTTGCAGATGAGGAAACTGAGATTCTCTAAGCATGCTACCTTGAGGCAAATTTGGGAAGTAGTGTCCTCTCTAAACTGCTGAGAGCTCTAGAAAAATTTGTTTTGAGGCGAAAAGAGAAAGTCACTTTACAGAGATAAACATGGAGGGAAATCCAAATAGAATGGCCATAAACATGGGGACCATCCAATTGCTGCTGTCCAAACTGTTGGGGGCTCAGCTCTGCATAGCTTATTTGAGTAGGTTATGTAGACAAGTTCAAATAGCTAGTAGATGGCTTTATCCGATTCCTCAGGAGAGAACCATTTTCATTGATCACTTACTTTCTGAGTTAAAAGTGTTGTCTATAATCTGAAACTTGCACTACACATGTTGTAATCCTGTGCTTTTGTGTCTCGGTGCAATTCAAGGTAAGTATTTTTGCCTCAACCTTAGCATTCATCACCAGGCTACACAGTAGATTCACCTAGAGACCATTTTAAATAGTCATACCTGGGCTCCATTCCAGGTCAACTAAATTAGAATCCAGAATCCCTGGCACAAGAGGCTCAGTGACCACTTATTTTTAAAAGCTCCCCTAGGTGATTCTAATGTGTGGCCAAAATTGAAGACTGTTCTATTGTTCTCATTCTAGTATATTCTCTCTCCCCTCCTCCCTCCCCATGCCACCCTAAGCCTAAACACCCAGGCTTAGAACTACCTTGAAACTGTTTTATTTTTCTCTCCTCAGGACCTGGCCCAGCACTCTACTTGGTGTATGGCTGTTGATCTGAATTGAAGGCATTTCTTAGGGAGTGCCCTTGTCACACTTCTGGGGTTTGGTCTGAAAGAACAGTCAATTGGAAGACTGAGAGCCTGCAGGGACAGAGGGCCTGACTGGCCAGGGATTCTTCTTGGGGGTTTCAACATTTGATTGCCAACTGGGGATATGTTTTTATATGGTATTATCACTGAATAGTGAAGCCTGAGATACAAATTGATACTTGGGAAAATCTTCCTGGGATTTTGAGACACAAAACTCAGCAGGTCATCGGAAGTTAGGGGGGGACGATGGCTTATAAAAACACTGGATATAAGAATTTCAAAAATGGCAGTAAGCCATGGTGATAAATCATACAGCTTTCATCATTTTTAAACCAGTGATCATCTCAAAAACTATTCTGAAAATTTTGTTTGCTTGTTTTAGTTGTGGGTTAAAACTAAGCATGGGAGGGAGGGTGAAGACAAAATATTGGTTTAAAAGATTTCGGTCATTAAAAGATATTCAAGTTGCAATTATTTGAGGAGCAGGACAGATGAGAAACAAAGTTGGGAAGGAAGTTTATTTTAGTGTAAGTTTTTATAATTATTGTTTTGTGGACCATGTGCACATACCATCTATTATAAGTGAAATAAAAATAGAATGTAATCAAGTATACTTTGCACAAAATGAAAAGTATTAATCATAAGATTAATTAATTGATTGCTTCAGTCTATTAATATTTATTCTGCTTTTTAAGTTAAAGTAATTGAAAATTAATCTCTTCCATATTGCTGAGTTCACAGAACCACACACATTCTTTGCCTTTTTTCTCTCTTAGGTATGTGTGTGTGTGTATGTGTGTTGCCCCATTTTCTGTCCTGGGCCTCTTTTCTGGCTTCCTGTGACACTGAAGGTAGGACTCTAGGAAGGCTGATGCCCAATAAATGGACCAGAAAGCTATGTAATAAGCCAGGAAAAAAAAAAAATCAGTCAAATGGAAGACTCTCAGGTTGGGCAAGGAAACATACTAGATTAGAAAATGATCAAGCTGACATTTCTCTGACCAAATTGGCTTGTCTGTACAGCAGATCCAGACAATTGAGCAGAATCAGAGATATTGTGGAAAGCAATCGCTTAGAAGCAGCCATCACCAGCAGAGTATGGGCCAGCCTCTCACACACAGATGTAGCTACAGTCCCAGCCACAGCCTCCCTCTCTCTCTTTCTCCCTCACCTGCTTGCCGAAACTTCATATTCCCTTACCTAGGAACTAGCCCTCTCTTTCCAGGATGAATGGCAGAGAGGAAGCTACTAACCATGGATGAAACCACATCACATCTTACATGGCTGGGATCAGGCCCTTCTAGGAGCAGGAGGTGGGAGTAAAGAAGCCAAAGGAGGCCCTGGGGAAGGCAAGTCAGTCACCACCTGGGAAAAGGTGGGCTGTGGCTATGGCTCCCAGGGGTCATCCTAGTAGCTGAGCTGTTGACCTGAGCAGGACACGGCCAGCAGGAGGTGGGGCCAAGGTCACCATCTCTGTGCTTCACTGAGAAGGTGTAAATATGGCTGGAAAGGTGAGCATGTAACTTGAGAACTTGGACTCTTTGCTTTCAATGCACTTGGAATGGGAGAGATGTGGTGGCTGTCACCCCACAGCTCAGCCAGAGTCCCTCCTCCCAGGCTGAAGGCTCCACTGAGGCAGCTGTATAGTGGCCGCTGCCCCTTGGCATGGTCTGGAGTGATTGGAAGGGCAAGCTCTGGGGCCAGGCTGCAGGGATCCAAGTTGCAGGGCCTTTGCTTGCCAGCTTCTGATTGTATCCATCAGGGCTCAGTGGTCACAAGTGACAGAAACTAATTCTGGCTAACTTCAAAGGAAATTTATTAGGTGGGTGCTGGGTAGTGGCTAAGGAACCAGATGGGAGTGAAGCAAGGATGGCCCCTGATACCTACGCAGCTAGAACGCGGTAGCCATCTTGTCCTGGAGCTGCTGCTGGAGCATATCCGCTCCACCACTTCTGCCATCAATGCACCTCTCCTTAGAGTCCCAGGACAGTTTGCTTTTATTGACCTTGTGTACTTGCCTGTCCCCTAAATTAGGGAAGGGCAGGAATAATGATCAACATTCCCATCAAAGGTGCTCACAGCTAGCAAGGAGACTGAGCTCAGGGTTACAGAATCCCCAAAACGATTTACCTTAGCAATGTTAACTAAGTTACACATTCCTTATCCAAGCCTCAGTGTTCTCATCTGCAAAATGGAGATATTACTAGTGTTTACACCAAGAGGTAGTTGTGAGGAGTTAATAATATAGGTAGAGCAAAGCTGGGCATAGTGGTGCATGCCTGTGATCTCAGAACTTGGAAGGCAGAGACAGGAGGACCACAGGTTTGTTCGAGGCCAGCCTCAGCAACTTGGCGAGACCCTCAGCAATTTAGCAAAACCCTGTGTCCAAATAAAAAATAAAGTACGGCTAGTGGGGAGTAGCTCAGAGATAGAATGTCCCTGGGTTCAATCCCCAGTACCAAAAAGGGGAGAAAAAAGAGTGAGGTAGGGTAGATGCTTAGTGTTTGGCGGACCACTAGTTCTCAGTACATTTTGGCTGTGGCTGGTAGTTCTTTATTGGCTCAAGCCTTTGTTCAGTGCCCTCTGTCTGCCTGGGGTTGCTGTTTCCCTGCAGGCTTGGGAGGGGCTATGCTGTTTCAAGTGACCTGGTTCACTTTGACCACTTAGTGCACATGAACAGGCCCTGTGGTCATCACTCCTGCCAGATTCCATCCCAGCAGGGACCAGGACTCCTGCTCTCACAAAGCAAGTCTCAACACTCCTGCCCTTTCCTTGGGACATTCCTGAAGGAGCCCACACACCAAGTTCCTAGCAATACCTTCCATTTTGAAAAAAAAAAAAAAAACTCCATCTCAACAATTGTATTGTAAGAGTATTGAGCCCTTCTTGTCAGAAGGAGCAGAAAATCTAATTTACATCTGTCACCCATAATCTATCTCTTCACACATGGGACTATAAACATGCCCTGGCCTCCCCACTGCCCCACCACCTGTGCCTTCTGCTGTCTCCAGGCAAAGTGAGCAAATCTCTTGAGCTGTTTCTCAGAGGTGATATTTCTTAACTTCATAACTCATTTAGCAGCTTTGGCAAGCATGCACCCAAGGCCTACAGGCTGACTTCTCCTCTGCCCTCAGCACAAACACAGATGCACACAGAGCCTGCTCAGCCCCAGGGCTTCTGCTGTCCAGCCGTCGCCCCCTGTCTCACAGACATCTGGCTCTCGGGAGGCACAGTGCTCAGTGCCCTTATGCTAGCTCCACCAACCTCTCACCACTCCTCCCACTCCTGCCTACCCCTTCGACAAAATGCAAGCCGCCAATTCCACCATCTCCCAGGTTTTCTACTCTCCTGCAGAAAAGCAGACCTGCCCATGTCCACTAGACACACACTCCCACACACTGTGACGCCCATGATGCCTCCTTCACTCACCACATCATGAAATACACGGTGCCATATTGCTTGTCTTTAGAGTATTGACATACATAATTTATTTAAGCACTTTGCAGATGGGGTCATGGTTTGTGCAGCTGTTTATGCAGTTAAAAACAACCGTGTTATAATTCTGTCCACAGAAACAAAGTGAATGTCAAATTTTCAGTCATTCTGTGTAAGCAAACCCAATCCATCAAAATCTGACCCCATGAAACTTGTCTCCTCCCTCCAGCTGGTCCCCCTACTTTGTGGTGACAGTGAGCTGTCTGCATTGTAGACCTGATAGTGCCAACCTCTCAGTGTTTCCTCACACACCCCAACACTGCAAATCCAGGCTTTCCATTTGTCCCAGTATGAAGTTCAAATTCCTTATCAGGACTTCCAGAGGCCTTTGTTTTCCTCCTCTACCTGCCCCTCAACTCAAGTTCATCCAGCAGTGGGTATGCTCGGCTGAGCATCCTTGCTCTCACCTCTTCCCCCAACTTCTCAAGCCTGGGTTTGGATGGCTCCTGTGTACTCACTCTAGCCAGAACACAACCTGAAGCCAGAGCTGGTGTCCTGCTTAGCTGTAGCTCAAATAGCCCCAGCTGTTAACTCCGTGTCTGATCCAAACACGTTCTCAGTGATTACTGATTGAAATAAAGTGCATGAACGAATAGGCATGATAGGGATGGAAGTCACTGAACTAAAAGATGTTTTGCTTCCTAACAGCTGAAGAACTCAAGGCTGCTTTCCTAAGAATACTAGAGCAAGATCACCTGAGGATTGTTTATTTACAAAAGATGGTATTGTGGTAAAGGACACCAGTGACAAGTGAAACGTGCTAGTGAAAGGACAAAGCAATGCGAACAGCAGTTAATTTAATCAAGTAGCTGACTCATTCAATAAACACTTACAGAACATCCACGGTGCGCCTGCCACAGTGCTCAGGACCAGGGAAGAAAGAAGAAAAGTCCCTGCTCTCCAAGAACTTGGGTTTTAATGGGAGATGATATGTAAAAACGTAATAACAATCAAAGTAAAGAACAACAACAATACTTCTTTTTTAAAAATACTTTTGTTGGTGCATTGTAATCATACACCAAAGTGAGGTTCAGAGTGATACAAGCATGTATGCACACAGCAGGTGGTGTGTTTCCCTCTGGATCCCACCTCCCTCCTTGTACATGTTAGTGAGATTGGTGGTGATATCTTCATATATAGACTTAGCATTATTTGATCTCTCCTTTTCCTCTCCCCACCTCCCTTCCCCCAACCCAGGGCCTCACACATGCTAGGCAAGCCTCTGCCCCGGAGCTCCATCCTCAGCTTCATCCTCCATATCTTGCATCTGTCCTAAACATTTTTCGGACATTGTATCATTTCAGTCCTTCCACACACCTCTGACCTGGATGGGTGGGAAAGGAAGCTGGGGCCAGCAGGAGGAGGTGGCAGGGTGAGCCAGGGCTGGGCTGCCTCTTGAGCTTGGGTTGCACCCCCTTTGACAGCCTCAGGCCAGCCAATGTGGCTTGCCGTCAGCTGGACCTGGGCCCTGAGTCAATCAATCTTGCAAGCAAGGCAGTCCACACTGGGGCCTCCGCAGAACCCGTAATTAATCTGGCTGAAAACAGAACTTATTTTTACACCTCTTCACATTAGTCCCTGTAGACCAGGCCTGAGCTCAAAGTGAGAAGATGTGAATTGATCACAGCTGTGAAACCATGGTAATTAGTGCAGTGAACTGAAACTCTCATTTTTGTGGCTGGAACCCCTGGTTTTCTAGTCATGAGTGATTATCAACACAAATACCTATGTCCCAGTCTTCTACCTTAGTGCCAGGCCCTGTCATCGCCCCTGCCTACCTCCTGCCCCATAAGTCAGCTCGGGTTCTATAATGAACATCAGAGTCATTAGGTGGAAGGACTCCACTAAAAACTATCAGCCACAACTAGAGGCCAAATGTCTGTGGATGGGGTAAGGCACAGCTTCTTAGGGCTCACAGTGTAGTCTCTGACGCCAGAACGTGAAGTCAAGTCATCTGGGTCCAAATCCCAGCATCTACTTGTTAATTGTGGAAACCGGGACAAGGAATTAACCTCTCAGAACCAGAGCCACTGTTTCCTCATCTGTAAAGTGGAAATACCATACAACAAAACTTCTCAAACTATCTGAAGAAATTGCCCAATTTTTATTTTTTGTTTGTTTGTTTTTCAGGTGTGGACTGACATATTTATAAAGATAATGGAAATAAAATACTCGAACAATGATCACATGCTTGAAGGTTGCCACAATGTTCAAGTGCTATGTCATGGACCATCAACACAGATCCCATTCTGAGAAGCAGAGGGAGTGTTGGTGAAGGTTAGCTGCTTTGATTATTATGAGGCCCCTTGGGCGTGCATAAATAAAAGATTGGACAGTTATGGACTGGGGGTGTAGCTCAGTGGTAGAACACTGGTCTAGCATGCGAGAGGCCCTGAATTTAATCCTCAGCACCGAAAAAAAAAAGTATCAAATGTAAAGTCCCATCAAGAAAATACACTGGGGTGGAGGGAGGAGAGAAGAAATAATCTCCTAGGCGATGGCATTATTTATTTACTTTTTGCTGGCAGGGATCTGACTGAAAGTTATTGCTTAAATTTCTTGGCATTTCTGTTTGAAATTGTGTACTTTCTACATTTTTAGTGGTCTCTGAAGGAGAAAATGGATTTCCTTTCCTCAGGACCCCGGATGACAAAGCCAATTCAGCTCTGGGTAGGTTTCTGCAGCCTGTTCTGTTGGCTCGATCCTCTCCTGGGCATTCAAGTTCCTTGGGTGGAATACCTAGGAGGCAAAGATGGTCTCTGCATTCTGGCCTCAAGGCTGTTTACTTCCTCACAACAAGCTCGGGCCCATCAACTCAAAAGAGCACTGGCACCAAGCTCAAATTTTTACACGTCCAATCGTTTTGAACATAGCCGGGAGGGGGAAAATGAGGATTGAGGAAGAGAGCAGTTCAAATAAGGTTATGTCCATACAAGGTTTCACTGCCAATCTCACTAACGTGTGGGGAGGAACGAAAGGGAAGAGAAGGGGTATCTGGCAGGAAATACATCAAGTGAAGCGTGCATGCATGTTTGTATCACTTTGAATCTCACTATGAGGTATAATTACATTGCACCAATAAAAGTATAAAAAAAAGAAAAGAAAAGAAAAACATAGGCCAAATAAGCAGACTCTTAGCCATATAGAATCTGTCTGCTTTGCATACACCTCAGGAAGCCTCATTTAACATCTAATAGCAAAGACAAGATAGATCCTGTGGCTCTAAAGACCCCAAGCCACGGCTGTGGTGCTGAGCCCTCTCACCTGGGAGTTCTCTTGCCCTCCTCTCCATCTGGAAAGTGGCCCCTGACTGCGTCATGTGGTAAGGAGCTTCCCCAATTGCAGACATGCCAAAGCATTGCCCAAATAAAACCTGTGAGTGCTACTGCCACCTCCTGGTCATATCTTTTCCTTTGATCGTCCCCCAAATCCCAGGAATCTCCCGCACTGAGAGAGTAGTCAGGTTCTCTTCTCACATGAAACTTCAGCATATAGAGTCTACCATTGAGCCTTCATGTGCAAAGCTGACCCTGAACACACTTGGGACAGAAGGAAACACTTGCTGGTTGCACCTTCCTACTGCCAGAGGCTGGGACTTGAAATCAGGAAACTTGCCTTTAGCCTGGCATGATGGGGCACGCTTGTAATCTCAGTTCTTAGGAGGCTGAGACAGGAGGATCACAGGTTTGTGGCCAGCCTCAGATACTTATTGAGGTCCTCTGCAAGTTAATGAGACCCTGTTTCAAAATAAAGAATTAAAAAAAAAAAGGCTGAGGGTGTAGCTCAGAGGTAGAATGCCTTTGGGTTCAATCCCCAGTACTGAAAAAAAAAATTTTTTTTAATTGCCTTCAAGTCCTTGGCTCTGTCTTGCTGATTATGTACCTGTGGGCAAGCTACATGTCATTTCATTTCTGAGCCTTGGTTTCCTCCATGGAAAAATGAGCAATGTGACATCTCTTTCACAAACTTGTCCTGAGGATTACATGCATTAATGCACAGGGTGTGCATAATACAGTTTTAGGCAAGAGACTCAATAAATGGTCACCACTGCTGTTATGGTTTGAATATAGAATGTCCCCCAGAAAAGTTCATGGGTTGGCAATGCAAAAGCATTCAGAGGTGAAATAATTGGATCAGGGCCCTGACCTCATCAGTGAATAAATCCACTGATGTATTAATAATTTAGATGGATTTACTGGGTGGTAACTATAGGCAAGTAGGATATGGGTGGAGATGGATCACTAGGGATATGGACTTGGGGACTGCATCTGTCCCTGGCATGTTCTCTCTCTCTCTCCCCCCCCCTCACACCCCTCTTCTAGCCATCATGAGATAAGCTCAACTTCCCTCCTCCATGCTGTGGTTCCACCATGATGTCTCTGCCTTGGAGCCTACTATGGGCTGAACCTCTGACACCCCTGCAACTGTGATCCTGAATAAACACTTCCTTCTCTAAGTTGTTGTTGTCTGGTATTTGGTCACAGAGAAGGAAAAGCTGACTAAAGCAACAACCATCAATATCATTGTGATTCCTCCTTTTGTAGGCAGTGCCTCAACCTCCAGATCTAAGCCTCTTTGAAAGGATCGACAAAATTGACAAACCTTTACCTATCTATGAAAAAAAGAAGACCCAAATTGCTAAAATCAGAAATGAAAGTGGAGACATTTCTACTGTTGTACAGAATAAAAGATTATGAGAGCACTGTTAACAATTATATACCATAAAACTAGGTAACCTAGATGCAGTGGAAAAAAAATTCCTACAAACACAAAACCTACCTAGACTTATGAAGAAATAAAAAGTTCAATTAGACCTGTAACTAGTAGTAAGATTGAGTTTGTAATAAAAAAAATCCCCCCCCAAAAAAACACTGTTGGCTTCACCACTGACTTTTAAAAAACATTTAATGAATAATTAACACCAATCCTTTTCAAATTTTTCCAAAAAACTGAAGAGGAACACTTCTCAACTCATTCTATGGGAACACTAAAAACAGACAAAGGTATAAAACCAATCCCCCTTGTGAATCCAAAAAAAAAAAACAAAAAATCCAGGTGTGGTAGTACGCACCTATAATCCCAGCACGTGGAGGCTGAGACAATTAGTAAAACCCTGTTTTTCTGGAGCCCACCGACAAAGTCGAATGGTCCTGAAATGGAGAGTGAGGATTAAGAAAGAGAAAGATTAAGAAAGACAAGAGATAGATTTGGGAGGACTGTCAGTGAATACTGCAGCAGCCCTGAGCCTTATATACTCTTTTGAACACCAGGATCTAAACCTGGAATCTAGCCGGGCGTGGTGGCGCACGTTTGTAATCCCAGCATTCCGGAGGCTGAGACCGGAGGATCCAGGTTCGAGGCCAGCCTCAGCTACCTAGTGAGGCACTCCGCAATTTAGTGAGACTCGGTTTCAAAATAAAGAATAAAAAATAGGGCTGGGGGTTTAGCTCGGAGGTAGAATGCCCCTGAGTTCAATCCCCAGTACCGCTAAATAAATAAATAAATAAATAAATAAATAAATAAATAAATAAATAAATAAATAAATAAACAAACCTGGAATCTTTTGATCCATAGTCAGAACGTTATCCATTGCACCAGAGCACTGGTCAGGGCTCAGAAAACAAACATATACATTACAAGCAACATAGTTAAAGTTTTGACAACATTCTGTCTCCTAGAACATAGAACAAACAGAACTCTCTACCTAGATCTGCAGCCAGCATGCACTCAAGAAAATGCTATTCAACTTTGTATGCCTGTAAAAACAGACTTCCAAACCTCTATAAGTCTGCAAAAACCTTAACTACTGCTAGTCCCCGACACTGTTTCAAAATAAAACATAAAATAGAACTTGGGGGCGGGGGTGGGTATCTCAGAAGTAGAATGCCTCTGGGTTCAATCTCCAGTACCACCAAAAAAAAAAACCCACCACCAACAAAAAACAAATTCAATTTATCCCTAGAATGCAAGGATAGTTTTAGCATACAAAACACACACACACACACACACACACACACACACACACACACAGAGAGAGAGAGTCTAGGTAAAATGATCAGGCAATAAAAATAAATCAGTGGGGCTGGGAATGCCAATCAGTGATACAGCACCTGCCTAGCATATGTGATGCCCTGGGTTCAAACCCAAGCAACACAGGAAGGAGGAGGAGGGGAGGAAGAGGAGGAGGAGGAGGAGGAGGAGGAGGAGGAGGAAAAAAATGTTATCCAAGTTTGAAAGAAGAGAAATTATCTCTGTCCATAGATGATATAGTTTGATATGTAGAAAACTCCAGTGACTTTACACACACACACACATACACACACACACACACACACACATACCAGTTATAACTAATAAACAAATTCAGCAAAGTTGCAGCATAAAATATTAACATGCAAAACTCACTCATCTTTTCTTGTGCTAAAACCATTCAATTAGGATTGGACAATCTTTTTGATACATGTACTAGGAAAACTGGATATCCATATGTAAAAGAATGAAATTATATCCTTATTTAATACCATATGCCAAAATTAACTGAAAATAGATCAAAAACCTAAGAGTAAGAGCTAAAATTATAAAAATCTAAGAATAAAATATAGGAGAAATATTCATGATATTGCATCTGAAAATGATTTCTTTGAAATGACACCAAAGGCACAAGCAATTTAAGAAATTGAGTCTTCACCCAATTAAAAAGTTTTTGACAAAAAAAGTTTATGACATCTGAAGATATTATGCAAAAGGCAACTCCAATAATGTGAAAAAATATTCACAAATTATATGTCTGATAATGAATTTATATCCAGAATATATGAGCTTATAACTCAACAATAACAAAAACTCTATTCAAAAATTGGCAGAGTCGGACACGGTGGCACATGCCTGTAATCGCAGGACTTGGGAGGTGCAGGACAAGAGGATCACAGGTTCAAAGCCAGTGTCAACAACTTAGCAAGGCCCTTAGCAATTTAGTTTCAAATTAAAAATACAATAGGGCTGGTGGTGTTGCTCAGAGGTAGAATGCCTTTAGGTTCAATCCCCACCGCCACAAACAAACATAACAAAAACATAAAAGAAAGTAAAGAAAAAAATTGGCAGAGCGCTTAAATACACATTTCTCTGAAAAAATGTGCAAATGGCCAATAGGCACATGAAAAGATGGCCAACATCATTAAGCATTAGAGAAATATAAGTCAAAACTACAATGAGGTATCACTTCACACCCATTAGGAAATAATAAGTACTGGTGAGGATGCAGAGAAATTGGAACCCTGGTGCATCACTGGTAGGATTCTAAAACAGTACAGCAGCTTTGGAAAGCAGTTTGACAGTCAAAAAATAAGTATAGGCTGGGTATGGTAGCACTCACCTGTAATCCCAGTTCTTGGGAGGCTGAGACAGGAGGATTGATCGCAGATTCAAGGACAGCCTCAGCAAGTAGTGACATTCTCATCAACCTAGCCAGAAACCCTGCTTCCAAATAAGAAATAAAATCAAGCTGGGGGTATAGCTCGAAGGTAAAATGGCTCTGGGTTCAATCTCCAGTATCTCTCTCTCTCTCTCTCTCTCTCTCTCTCTCTCTCTCTCTCTCTCTCTCTCACACACACACACACACACACACACACACACACACACACACACACATAGAATTACATGACCTAGAAATCCTATTCCAAGACATATGCCCAAAAGAGTTTCAAGAAGGGACTCAGATATCAATGTTCGTAGCAGAGCAGTGTTCTTCGTGAAAGCCCCAAAGTGGGAGCAACCCAGAACAGGTAAACAACAAGTGGTATTTACATACAGTGGGAAATTCTGATACATGCTATATAACACAGATGGACCTTGAAGACACTCTGCTAAATGAAATAAGCAAACACAAAAGGACAAATATTCTATGGTTTCAAGTTTCACTTATATGAAGTAACTAGGAAAGTGGTTATCAGGAGCTGGGGGTGGGGGGAGAAGAATGGGAAGTCATTGTTAGCTGGGTACAGAGTTTCAGTAGAGGGTGACAAGAAAGTTCTTGAGCTGGATAGAGGTCACAGTTGCAAAACAGTGTGAATACACTTAATGCCACTGAATTAAGCACTTAAAAATGGTTAAAATGAGCCGGGTATGGTGGCGCACACTTGTAATCCCAGCATTCCGGAGGCTGAGACTGGAGGATCCGGGTTCGAGGCCAGCCTCAGCTACCTAATGAGGCACACCGAAACTTAGTGAGACTCGGTTTCAAAATAAAGAATAAAAAATAGGGCTGGGGTATAGCTCAGAGGTAGAATGCCCCTGAGTTCAATCCCCAGTACCGCAAAAAAAAAAAAAAAAAAAAAAGGTTAAAATGGTAAATTAGCATATGTGTATTTTACTGCAATTTTTAACAGGCAAAAGAAAATTATATTGTTTAGGTATTCTTATTTAGTTGATAAAGCTATGAATATAAGTGAGGAAATGATTACCCATAAAAGAAGTAAAGCACCACTATATGCTACAACATGATGAAGCTTGAAAACACTATAGTAGGTAAAAGAAGCTAGAATGAAAGGCCTTGCATTGCATAATTCCACGTAGGTGAGATGTTCAGGATGGGGCAAGTCTATAGAGACGGAAAGTGAGGAGGATGAGGAGTGACTGCCAATGGGTTAGGACTTCTGTGTGAATACTGGAAATATCCTACGATTAGTAGTGGTGATAGTTGCACAAGGCTATGATTATACAAAAGATACCTTAGTTTTATACTTTAGAAGCACTTATTGTATGACATATCTTTGGGTTTTTTGTTTCTGGGGATTGAACCCAGAGGCATTCTACCTCCAAAATATACCATCAGCCCTATTTTTATTTTTTTTATTGTGAAACAGAGTCTCACTATATTGCTGAAAGTCTAAGTTGCTGAGGATGGTCTTGAATCTGCCATTCTCCTGTCTCAGCCTCTGAAATACTGGGATTACATGTACCATGCCCAGTGCATCATATCTCAATAAAGCTGCTATACATAAAAAAAAAAAAAAGAATGGGCTACTCTTTTAAATCATTTCCTCCTCCAGGGCTCCTTGCCCTTATGCAAGTTTGTCCGCTTACTCCCTAGATTCCTTCAGGGGCAGACTTTGTCAAGTTAAAGAAAGGTTTGCCCTTTATCCAGTGTAATTTATGACAAAAAAGAGCATTCAAATGGTTCTTCCCAAGGGGATATATCTCTACTAAAAGAGACCACTGGCAAGTTTTCAATAGCAATTTTTTTCACTAAAACAAGAACAACACAAATTTGAGTTGTTATTCTCTGAACACTCCCAAAAATCTAACTGCATTGAATCCTCCAAAAACCTAAACCTCTGACATCCCCACTTATACTCAATCCCTGGGTTTTGAAGGTCCCTTAGTTACTCTGGAAATTTATTTCCTGATGAGATGCTTGATCCTAACAAGAAATGGATTTTTTTTAATTTTTTATTGTAGTATCTCGTGCAATATAGCATACATCTTTGTTAAGTACAAATTGTTAACAACATATTTGCACACAATTCTCATTTGACCCCTTCCCCGATTCCCTCCCCATTCCCTCCCCCTCCCTCCCCCTAAGGTTCACTTCAGTCACAAAGAGTTAAGAAGAAATGGATTTTTAAAGATATCTTGGCTCTGCAATTTTCCAGAAAGAATAATTATCTGGTCCCAATGTACAGTTTTCTTTAGTGACACAAAATATCCTGTCTGATAAGAGACCCATCCCTTTTGCATAAGAACTTTTATGAGAATTTGTTTTTATAAGGGAGCTTTGGGTTGATCCAGAAATGTACCTTTAACAGATTACAAATCCTGGATTGAAAGAAGTGGAGCTGGGTGTGGTGGTGCACACTTGTAATCCCAGCATTTGGGAGGCTGAGAGCGGAGGATCCAGGTTCACGGCCAGCCTCAGCTACGTAGTGAGGCACTCCGAAACTTAGAGAGACCCTGTTTCAAAATAAAGAATAAAAAATAGGACTGGGGGTATAGCCCCTGAGTTCAATCCTCAGTACCACACACACACACACACACAAAAAAAAAAAACGAAAGAAAGAAATGGATATAACTGGAATTATGAGCAATGTACTAGCTATAAAAGTGTGGAGGGAGGAAGCTGTGATGTAATTTCTGAAATACACTGAGGGTATAACTTATAATACAGAATAATGTAAATGCACAGGGAATTGACAGGAGGGAATATATATGAACCTGCAGTGAGGCAGAGAGAAGAAATAAAGAAGGCTTCAATTTTTACTCCTTGTACTACTATATTACTTAATATAAGGCAAGAAAAGGAAAACCCAAGATAAATTAGCTTTCTGGGCTAAGCAAAGGGGGGAAGCAAGATAAATAAGCTTAAACAGGTAAAAAATTACTGCCTCATACAATTGTAAATGCCAGAGGATACATAGACTTTTAGATACGGTTTCATCAAATCCTCCATTTTTTCTCAATTCTTCCCATTCTGCCTTCTTTGAGCACTGCCCTCACCTTTAGATGGCTCCTTTCATTGGAATAAAAGATATAGCCATGTCCAGCACAATAGCCATGCCCCCACACTAGCCAGAAGAGGTTTTGTATCCCCCAACCACTAAACTAAAGTTCTGGGCTTTGTTTGGTTTTGATCACCTACTTACTCAAGGGCTAATCTGGGTGCTAAAGCAGATGGGATTACACAAATTGTCTTGGGTCAATCGAGGCTCATTCCTCCCTGGTCAGCCACACTCAAACCCACAGCTACTGTTGGGAAGTTAAAGACAGAGTAAATGTCCAGTGCCCACTAAAGCCCTGCTCGGATCTGTGTTTTTAGTTGGCCCCTGCCAATACTATCCACTTATTAAAACTGAGGCACTGCTAAATTTGGGGGCCCTGGTAAATTCAGACACTTCATGCCCGTCTATACTTACACGTCTTACTACCACCCCCGTCTCTTCCTATTTCCTATGGCTGCTAGCAGAGGACCCTGAAGCTCATGCCAAGCCCCCTGTTTGAATGGGCTTGAGTTTACTATGATTTTTTTTGCTCTTATAATATGTGGATTTAGCTAATTGGATTGAAATATATATATGCTAAGGGTTTGAAGCCAAGTTGCTCAAAGATTTTATTATCCCTGTGCAAAAATGAGGAAGTCTCTGCACAGACCCCGGACTGTGTGTGGGAAGATGAACACTGATTCAGGAAATTTCACCCAGGCTGACAAGAGTGGGCTGGGCCAGGAATGTTGCATAACCAAAATCTCCTGTCATACATTTCTACTTGCTCTGCCCCCCTTATTTCCCCTGGTCCCTCCCCTGCTCTCAGACACCATGCCCATGATACATTTTTTTTTTTTTAACCATTCAAAACATTCAGCTTGTCCTCCTCCCACCCACTCACCAAACCTCTGGAGATTTAGGAACTGCTCACCACACTTGACTGCAGACTGACACTACCCCATACTGTCCGAATCTGCTCAGCCTTTCCTCCCAACCCCATCACCCTTGAAGGTTGAATCAGTCTCATCATCTCGGTAAAGTTTTCCTTACACCCCATAGAAATGTCTTTGTGTGTGTGTGTGTGTGTGTGTGTGTGTGTGTGTGTGTGTGCGCTTTGATTGAATACAAGGATGTTCTACATGTTCTACCTCCAATGTATACCCTGGGCCTTTTTTATTTTTTATTTTTGAAACAGGGTTTCCCTAAATTACTGAGGGTCTCACTAAGTTGCTGAGGCTAGCTTGGAACCTACACTCCTCCTTGTCTCAGCTTCCCAAGTACTAGGGTCACAGGCATGCACTACCACACCTAGCTGGAGATAGCTTCTAAATATGAGCTATAAAACATGGAATGGAGACTATTAAATGGAACCGGAAACCTTGCACTGTGGTTGGTGCTGGGATATAGTGAGAGGCCTGATGGATTGTCTTGGTCGCTGCCTTAACTAAGCCTGCAGACTAATTGGAAACTCCAGTGGAGTTTTGGGGTTTTGAGGATAAAGACTTTTATCTTTTCTCCTGCTCTCCAGTAAGTTCCCAGCACAGAACCTTGGTACTGCCTCTGTTCTCAGCTCGGTCCTCAATTGCAATCCCCATGTTTCTACCTCTCCCAACACTTCTCAGGACACTAAAACTTGACTGGTACCTAGTGCTCTCAGCATCCTGTTGATAAACTGTCTCACATCAATCTCCCCTACCTTGGTTCCTCTGGAGAGCCCTAGCATACCTAACATCTTGATTTCTGTTTCTTTATTTCCTATGTGGTCTTTCTTTTTTCTGATCTTTTTTTTTAAATTTAAATATGGCATTTTTTAGTATTTCATATTTTTTTCCTCTGTTGGTTTTAAACCTACATTTGCTTATTGTATATATTTAAGTAGCTGCTCCAGGGATTATGATATGACTTCTTAACTTATCATAGTCTACTTAAAACCAATATTGTAGCAATCACATATAAATGGATAAATCTCACAGCAGTATTATTTTCAGGAAATTTCACCCAGGCTGACAAGAGTGAGCTGGGCCAGGAATGTTGCATAACCAAAATCTGTTAAATGGAGCCTGAAACGTTGCACTGTGATTGGTGCTAGGATATAGTGACAATAGTGACAGGCCTGATTGATTGTCTTGTTCCCTGCCTTAACTAAACCTTCAGTCTAATTGGAAACTCCATTGGAGTAACTCCCCTTTTTCGTGCCACTTGTTTCTACAGTTTTCTCTCCCCTAAACCTCCTGTTTTCTCTCCTCATTCTCTTTCCTGTCTTTTCCAGTGCCAGATGATCAAATGGCGAGGCCAGGTTTTTGTCTCATTGTGGAAACTTGAGTGTTATCTGCTAATGTAGGACTTTTCCAAGAAGTATGTGAGGATTTATGCGAGGTCATCTATTAACTATAAGCTCCTTGCAGCATCACCAGAATTGAGACCTATGGAATGATCTCATGAAACGGTCCAACCAGAGATACAAGTGACAGAGAGCTGTCAGGAGTAGGTGGATGGGGGAAGGGAGTAGAGGAAGGAGCTGGGGGTGGGGAGCAGCTAGGCTTGAAGTCATGCATACTCAGCCTCTCTCTTAAGGAGCCTGGATTTTATCCTGATAGGGATGGGGGGAGGGGAGAACACCAAAGGAAATTAAGCGGGGGTAGTGACACAACAGGATTATAGTTTAAAAAAAAATTTCTCTGGCTGAGCTGTGAAGAGCCCAGCTTGTTGGAGAGGAAGAATGGAAACCAGGGCGGAGCAGGGGGGAGGGCAGGCAGTTAGGAGGCTATGCCGTTATCCAGGAAGGGCTGATGGCAAAGACTGATTCCTCTGAAAGCCTGTCTCAAGACTCCATTTCTCTGCCTCAGCAAATGCAGTTCAGGGCTCAGTCTCAGACCACAGGATGAAAGAGGCGGCCTGTGTGTTCACAGCTGCCGGCCAGCTGTCAGATGTGATAAACTGCGTTTACCTGGAGAGCTGAAGGAACGTGGTGGCTGGAAGCAGAGGGGAGCTCCTTCCCAAGGCTTTCCCTCTGAGGCCTCCAAAGGACTTAGGCTTACAGTGGGTGAGGCCAAACATGACAGTTCTATTGGCTGTCTTGGCCATAGCACACTCTAGCCTTTCTCAAGTTGGGGAAACCCTCTTCTGAGTTGGAAAGGCAGTCCTTGAAGTGATGGGCTAAGCTGCAAACCGTCCCGAAAGCTCAGGGACAGCCTTTCATGTGTGCTGAAAGGAAAATCCTGCCCCTTTTAAGGTTTGCTGACTCATTTGGGAAGTCAAAACAGGTAACCCCAGGCATTTCCCTTTCAGGACTGTCTTCAGGGACCTCACCTCGAAGGCAGGTACTAGGGGGAGACTGGGGTAGTCTCAGAAACAAGCTGGTAGAAATAGTCCTGCCATTCCCCAGTTCAAGACCCTTGTCCTCATAGTGCAGCAACAACAGGCCCCAGGTGTCAGCCTAGACCTGCTCCCCTCAGACGTATCTGAGTGGAGAGGATGTTAACCTGCCTCTTGCCAGCAAGAGGTCGCTGAGTCTGTGGCCTGCTGCTGGCAGACACAGGATGTACTACAAACGGACCACCACCAATTACAAAATATTTGCGAACCTACTATTATGCAACAGCCACTGTGGAGTGTGCTAGAGATACAGGGGTTCACAAAGGATGATGTTTACTCCTGGAACTCACTTTCCAGTAAAAAGAAAAGCTTCCAGGAATGATCTTGGTCAGCCCCACTCCTCCCTGCGGGTGGTGCCCCTCATGTTCTCTCTTCTGACTCAGTTTGTGAGGCTGTATCCTGATCGTCATGTCCCACACACTGACCGGGCCGTTGCCTTCAGAACCAGAAAGCCCCTACTCGTTTCTCCCAGCTGGGTTTACTCTCCAGAATGCCAATTCTGGGCCTACTTTTTGCCAAGTTTCCCAAGCCCTATCGCCCATCCCGATGCTGCTTGAGCTAATCCGGTGTTTCACATCCCCATTTTACCTGAGCTAATAAGGTTAAGTTTCTGCCTGGCTGTCAGGAAGTTCAGGCCTCCCACCTGAGCCTCCACTAAAATAGTTCTGGCATTTGAATATCATTTATCCACACTAGGATATCAACCTCTTTTTTCTTTCCGGTATTTGAATATCATTATCCACACTAGGATATCAACCTCTTTTTTCTTTCCCCTGGATTGTTTTCTTTAAATCATTCATTTTGTCTAGGATTTTCTTTCTCTGTGCTGCCATCTCCCAGGGAAGTGGATCTCGAATCTGGCTACACATAAGGATGACCTGAGGAATATTCAGAATTGCTGAGGTTAGGACCCAAGGAATGGCACTTTTTCAAAGCTCCTCAGGGGATCCAACCCACAGCCAGTCTGGCAGACCGCCTCCCCAGAAGCACAGATCCCAGCTGAGATGAGCGAAGGGGACCAGCCATAGACTGCAAGCCTGGGCGAGGATAGGCAGTCGCCAGAAAACAGCCAGCGGGATACACTGGAGCCTGGTCTCCTTAGAGGAAACATACACTGCTTTGCTCTGCTACTGATTTTTTGTGTGGGGGGGGGATGAGGGAGAGGGCAAAGTGTTTGGAGACATCCAAGTCTGAGGAATCATGACGTCTTATAGGTGGAAGTCCTAGCAGGAAAGCGAAGCTGTCTCCTGTCCCCTGAGCCAGTGTCCTTGGGGACCAGGAAGCTCCAAAAGGTACAAACAAGAACTGGAGAAGGGAGAGAAGAGTCCCCAAGACCCCCACATTTCCCAAACCCTACCAGTGGATCAGAGGTTGCTAAGCTGGAGAGCAATGGGTTCAAAGGTGTCATAGATGGCTTGCCCTCTGGGCTGGATTTTATTCCTTTATTAATTTTTATTGGTGCATTGTAATTGTACGTGATAGTGAAATTCGTAGCAATATGTTCATATATGCACATAATATACAGTCTGGATTTCAGAGGTGGAATGACCTCAGCAGTTATGGTCAGGCTTTCTCAAACCTGGCTTTGCATTAGAATTTAAAAGCTCAAAAAGGAGGAAAAAAAGTAATTCCCAGCTTCCACTCCAGACCAAGTGAAACAAAAACTCTGGAACGAGGCCCAAGCAACTCTGGTTTTTACAAGGTGTCCCAGATGATTCTAGAGAGCAGGAAGGGCTGAGAAGCACTTCTAGCCCAGGCCTCTCATTGTGTAAATGAGAAAACCGAAGTCAGATTATCAGACTATAAAAGCCATTAGGCCAACACACTAGCCATTGCAGAAGAAATCACATCAGATCCCCACCATATACCAAAATAAATTCCAGAAACTTAAGTGTGAAAACTTCAATCCTTAAAAAAGAAAAATGGGGGTGTATGAATATTTATCTGCTAAAAAACATATACAGAAATGCTTAGGTTCTTTAGTTAGAAAAAGAAATATGAATGCAAGTAACACTGAAATGTCCTTTTCCATAAAGCCTATAAATAGGATTTTCAAAGATGAATGCTGGGGATGACAGACACCGTACAATGTGTTTCCCCCTCTGCAAACAGTCAATTCATATCCTCGCATACATTCCTGATGGGAATGTTCATTATTAAGCCTTTTGAGAAGCAATGTAAAAATACCTATCAAGAACTTTGAAAATATTCTAGCCAAAGAATATCAGTCAGAGTTTTCCAGAAGAACAAAATAAATAGGATGTATATACAGAGAAAAAGAGACTTATTTTAAGAAATTGGCTCACATAATGAGAGAAACTAGCAAGTCTAAAATTGCAGCATGTGCCGTCAGGCTAGACTTGGTAGTGTAATTCAAGTCTGTGTCTGCTGCAGAATTTTCTCTTGTGTAGAAGAGGTCAGTCTTCTTTCTATTTTTTATTTTTCTATTCAGGCCTTCAACTGACTAGATGATGCCCACCCATACTATGGAGGGCAATTTGCTTTATTTCTTTTTTTATAGTTTTTTATTGGTGCATTGTAATCATGCACCTTAATAAGATACGGGCTGGTAGAGGCATACATGCACATGGCACTCATTTAACCCTTTCCCAATTCTCACCCCATTCTCTCCCCTCTCCCTTCTTCTCATGTTTGACTTAATGATTGACTTTGATGCTTGTAAATGTACATCATATGCATTAGGGTGTTTCCCTCTCCCTTCCCCTCCTGCTCATCACCTTCGGTTAGGTCACCTTCTTTGCTCATCTAAGGTGTCTCCTTCATCTAGAGTCCCTCTTATGACCCGCCTTCTTCCTAGCTTCTGCAAATTAGGGAGAGCATCAGATTTTTTACTTTTTGTGACTGACTAATCTCATTTAGCATAATGTTTTCCAATTCCATCCATTTCCCTGCAAATGACATAATTTTGTTCTTCTTTATGGCTGAGTATTCCATTGTGTACATGTCCCATAGTTTTGTTATTCATTCATCTGTTGATGGACATCTTGGTTGCTTTTCCATAGTATGGCACTTGTGAATTGTGTAGCTGTAAACATAGATACACATGCATTAGTCTGATAGTTTGGTTTCCATTCTTTTGGGTAGATACCCAGAAGTGGTATTCCTGGATCACATGGTAGGTTCATTCCCATTCGTCTGAGGATCCTCCATACTGTTTTCCAAAGTGGTTGCACTAATTTGCAATCCCACCAACAAAGTATTAGGGTTCCCACTTCTCCACACCATCGCCAGCATTTGTTGTTGTTTGTGTTTTTGATGATTGCCATTCTGATTGAAGTTAGGTGAAATCTCAAGGTAGTTTTGATTTGCATCTCTCTGATTGCTAATGATGTTGAACATTTCCTCATACATTTATTGGCCATTTGTATTTCTTCTTTTGTCAAGTGTGTATTTAGATCCTTTGCCCATTTTTTGATTGGGTTATTTGTTTTCTTAGCTGTGAGTTTCTTGAGTTCTCTGTATTTTCTATATATTAGTCCTCTATCAAAGGAGTTGCTGGCAAAAATTTTTCTCCCATTCTGTGGGCTCTCTGTTGAGGTTCTTTTTTTTTTTTTTTTGGTACTGGGGATTGAATTCAAAGGCATTCTACCTACAAGCTATACTCCCACCCCAGCCCTATTTTTTATTCTTTATTTTGAAACCGAATCTCACTAAGTTGCAGAGTGCCTCACTAGGTAGCTGAGGCTGGCCTCGAACCCGGATCCTCCGGTCTCAGCCTCCCGAATGCTGGGATTACAAGCATGTGCCACCACACCCACCTACTCTGTTGAGGTTCTTGATAGTTTCCTTTGCTGCACAGAAGCTCTTCCATTTAATGCAATCCCACATATTGATCTTCCTTTGAATTACTTGTGCCTTTGGGGTCTTGTTGAGAAAGGTTTTGCTACATGTTGAAGTGTTGGGCCTATGCCCTCTTTGAGTAGCTACGAGGTCTCTAGTCTGATTTTCAGGTCTTTGATACGTCTTGAGTTGACTCTTGTGCAGGGTGAGAAAGTGGGGTTTATTTCAATTTTTCTGCATATGGTTAACCAGTTTTGCCAACATCATTTGTTGAAGAGGCCATCTCTTTTCCAGTGTATGTTTTCAGTCCCTTTGGCAAAAAAACAATAGGCTGTAAGTGTGCAGATTTGTTTCTGACTCTTCTATTCTGCTCCATTGGTCTATGTGTTTGTTTTGTGCCAATACCATGGAAATCACAGAGCATGAGAAAATCAAGAAAGAAGAAAAGAGGAGGGTTGTTTTCTCCCTGCAACTAAATATGTCTAACTGGAGCATAACCTGGGGTCAAAATTTTATTGGTGTGACAAAAGCTGAATTTCTGCTTGGGGTGGAAGATCAGGAAACGATTAGTGCTGCTTATTAATACTGTAATCATGGTCTTTGCAATTACCACCATAACTGAACAGTATCCTTTCCCACAGGGACAGCCCTGAGCCAGTAAGAAATGTGTGAGCAGACACCAGGGACACAGCTGGGTCTCGGCCTTAGGGGCTCCTCGAAAGGTAGCAGCAAAGTGATTTTCAGCCACAGGCTGGCTGGACGTGCCTTTAAGGGGGCTAGGGCAGGGAGTGCAGGCTCCTGGCTCCAGGTGCAAAGGAAAAACAAAAAGTGCCTTGGTGTTTTCCACCTTCCCTACAGAATCCTCCTCCCCTCACCCATATCTCTTTCATTTTTTTTTCTCTCTATCAAACATATTCCTCTGCCTTGGGATATACCGCTGTTTCCTGCTAAGGGCTTGGCTAGGTAAGATGTTAACTAGATAAGAGGGCAATACGAGTATATAGTGCACACAGTTGCTCTGCAGAGTTATTCACCACAAATAGGATCTTTTGTAAGGAAACCAATTTTTCTTCATTATTCAAGATAGTACCATTAATGTTTCAGTATAAATGCTTTCAGTTCTTACACTGTGCATAATTTTTGTTTGAGCTTTTGAGTACAGTTGAGATGACATTCTGTGTATGATTACGAAGCCTGTTTATTTTCAATTAAACATTTTCCCAAATTATTATGTGGTAATAGGAAGGGTCTTTTATTAAGCTTTTATTGGTGCATTGTAATTATCTATCACAATGAGATTTATGGTGATACATTCATATATGCACACAACATCACTTGGTCCTTAATCTCCTCCCACACCCTTCTTCCCCTGCATGATAGATTTGTGAAGATAACATTCTTGTATCCATATAACATTGTTTTGTCTTTCTTTCCCCAAACCTCCCTTTTCCTTCTCCTTTTCTCTCCTCCAACCCCCTTTCAGTACTCTGTTGCTACTTTACTGGTCTCTCTCCTCATTTTTTATGAGGTCAGGAAGGTCAATGGGCCATAACTTGCTTAATTCCTCTATTTTTGTAATTCCTCTTAAAGAAGGAATTTTTCAATCTTAGAAAAATGTTTTTATCCAGACACTGCTGAATTTGTTGATCCATTCTATAATCTTTTTGGTTGAGTTTGTTGTGTCTTCTAAGTATAGTATCATGTCATCTGCAAAAAGGGATAGTTTTAGTTCTTCTTTTCCTATTTGTATGCCTTTGATTTCCTTCTCTTGCCTTATTGCTCTGGCTAGAGTCTCAAGTACTATATTGAACAGAAGTGGTGATAATGGACATCCTTGTCTTGTTCCTGTTTTTAGTGGGAAGTCTTGCAGTTTTTCCCCATTTAATATGATGTTGGCTGTGAGCCTATTGTATATTGCCTTTATGATGTTGAGGTATGTTCCTTCTATTCCAATTCTCTGAAGTGCTTTTAGGATGAATGAGTGTTGGATTTTATCAAATGCTTTTTTAGCCTCTATTGAAATAATCATGTGATTTTTGTCTTTGATGCTGTTTATGTGGTGAATTACATGGATTATTTTCCATATGTTGAACCGGCCTTGCATCCCTGGGATGAACCCGACTTGGTCATGGTGTATAATTTTCTTGATGTGATTTTTTTTTTTTTTTTTTTTTTTTGCGGTACTGGGGATTGAACTCAGGGGCATTCTACCTCCGAGCTATACCCCCAGCCCTATTTTTTATTCTTTATTTTGAAACCGAGTCTCACTAAGTTGCGGAGTGCCTCACTAGGTAGCTGAGGCTGGCCGCGAACCCGGATCCTCTGGTCTCAGCCTCCCAAATGCTGGGATTA
>PVLC010004746.1:0-44876 GCA_004027655.1 Graphiurus murinus | reverse complement strand
TGATGTGATTTTGAATGCACATTGCTAGTATTTTTTTTTAGCAGTTTTGCATCTAAGTTCATCAGCAATATAAGTCTATAGTTTTCTTGTCTTGAGCTGTCTTTATTTGGCTTTGGTACTAATGTGATGTTGGCTTCATAGAAAGCGTTTTGGAGAGTCCTGTTTCTTTCTACTTCACTAAATAGATTGAAGAGTATTAGGATTAGCTCTTCTGTAAAGGTTTTATAAAATTCACTCGGAAAACCATCTGGCCCTGGGCTTTTGTTTGGTGGTAAACTCTTAAATTGCTGTTTCTATCTCTTTGATTGCTATTGGTTGGTTTAAGTTTTCTAGATCTTCTTGACTCAATTTAGGAAGGTTATATGTATCTAAAAATTTTCCAATTTCTTCTAGATTTTCCATTTTGTTGGAGTATAGTTTTTCAAAGTAGTTTCTAATGATCCTCTGGATTTCCACACTGTCAGTGGTAATATCACCTTTTTCATCTCTTATTTTAGTAATTTGTGTTTATTCTCTTTTTCTTTTGGTTAGGTTGGCTAAACTATGGAACCAGCCAAGATGTCCATCAACAGATGAATGGATTACAAAACTATGGGATATGTACACAATGGAATTTTACTCTTAAAGAAGAACAAAATCATGTCATTTGCAGGGAAATGGATGGAACTGGAAAACATTATGCTAAGTGAGATTAGTCAGTCACAAAAAGTAAAAAATTGTATGATCTCCCTAATATGTGGAAGCTAGGGGAAAAGTGAGACATAAGAGGGACTCTAGAAGAAGGAGACACCTTAGATGAGCAAAGAAGGTAACTTAACTGAAGGTGATGGAGAGGGGGAGGGAAACACCCTAATGCACATGATGTACTTTCACAAACATACCAAAGTCAATCACTAAACTGAACTTGAGAAGGAGGGAGGGTGAGGGAGTGGGGCAGGAATTGGGGAAGGGTTAAGTGAGAGATGTGTGCATGTATGCCTTTACCAGTTTGTACCTAACAAAGATGTAGGATTACAATGGACCAAAAAAAAAAAAAAAAAAGGAAAAATGTTTTTATGTCCTAGAAGTAACAGTAATAGATAATATGCATGGAATACTTACCACATGCCATGTTTTGTTCTAAATATTCGCTATTTATTAGCTCATTTAAACCTCACAGCAAATTGCATAACATGCATTCTATTATTTTCACCAGTGTTGTGTAGATTAGACAACTTAAGTACAGAAATGATTAGCAACTTTCTGAAGCCCCCAGTTAAGAAGTGGAAGAGCAGAGCTTTTGAATCCATGTGCTTTGGTTTTAGAATTTCTGGTCTGAACCACAAGATGGATGGTGAGGGCCACAGGTCCAAGTCTGAGATAGAGTCACAAGTTCAGAGTAAAGAAATAAGAGCAGAACTGCTCAGTATGAGATTAAGGCAGGAATTTTGTTGTTGAAGTAAGAGAAGACTAGAGGGGAAGAGAGAAGACTCAAAGATGATGGGGAAAGGACTAAGAGAAGAACTCCTTAGTGGTAAGAAGTCAAAAATATAACTTTGGAATATAAAAGTAATACCTAGAATGGATTTTCAACAACAGCTTTATTGAAATATAATTTACATAAATAAACTTTAGATATTTAAAATGTACAATTTGATATATTAACACCATCACCACAATCCCCAACCTTCTGCACACCCAGGCAATCATCCATTTTCTTTTTGTCACTATAAATTCACTTGCATTTTCTAAAATTTCTATACATATGGAATTGTTTTAGTCAGCTTTTTCATTCTGTGACCAAAATACCTGACAAGCACAGCTTAGAGGAGGAAAGGTCTGTTTGATCCACAGTGTTCTGTTTTGTTTTTGCGGTACTAAGGATGGAACCCAGGGGCATTCTACCTCTGAGCTACACCCCCAGTCCTATTTTTATTCCTTATTCTGAAACAGGGTTTCACTAAATTGGGGAGGGCCTAAGTATCTGAGGCAGACTGTGAACCTGAGATCCTCTTGTCTCAGCCTCCCAAGTACTGAGATTACAAGCATGCGCCACCATGCCCAGCTTGATTCACAGTTTTAGAGGTTCAGTCCATGGCCAGCCAGATCCAAGGCAGAAACTGACAGCAAGGCACATGACAAAGAAAAAACATTCTCTATCATGGTGTCTGGAAGCAGAGAGAGCAAGAGGAAGGGACTAGGAACATACATTCCCCCACAACTATGACGCCCCCCTCCCCCCATGACTCATACACTCCAGTCATGCCCCATCTCTGAACCTTCCTGTATTGGAGATCATGCTTTCAAACATGAACTTTTCGGGAACATTCTGAACCCAAACCATAACAGGAACATATGGTATGTACTCCTGTCTGATGTTGTCCTCAGTGTAATTAGGATTCATTCATCTTTTAGTATGTATCATTACTTTATCCCTTTTATTGTGGAGAAATAGTTCATTGTATGCATATATCAAAGTACGTTTATCCACTCACCCATTGGTGAACATTTGGGTTATTACGTTGTATTATTACAAGAAGAGCTGCTCTGAACAGTCATGTTCAAGTTATATGGCACATGCTTTCATTCCACCAGGTGTGGAATGGCTGAGTCAGATTCTAGGCTTATGTTTACATTTTAGAAAGTTATTTTCCAAAGTGGTTGTCCCAGAAATGCATGAGAAATCTAATTTCTCCACTTATTTGCCAATCCTTGGTGTTGTCAGCCTTTTCATTTCATTCTAAAGATATATAGTAGAACCTCACTGATTTTAGTTTTAATTTCTCTAATGATAAATTAGATTGACCATCTTTTCATGTGCTTATTTACTATCCACATTTTTCTTGATAAAGGGACCCTTAAAATCTTTCTCACATCTTTATGTTTTTGTTTTTGTTTTTTTTAGTTTTGAGAGTTATTACATATTTGGATAGTAGTCCAGATATGCACTATGCAAATATTTTCTTCCAGTCTGTGCTTGACTTTTAATTTTATTAACAAAAGTTATGAATGTTTATAAAGTCTGATTCACATTTTTTTCTTTTAAGGATTATCCTTTCGGTATAGATAGAAAAAAATATTTGCCTAACTCAAGTGTGCAAAGATATTCTCCTGTTTTTTCCTCTAGAATTTTTATACTTACAGGTTTTACATATAGACCTATGATCCATGTTAATTTTTTGCACATGGAACAAGTATGGATCAAAGACTGCTTTTGCATATAGATAATGATCATTCTAATCATAGTTGAAAAGCTATCCTCTGTCCACTGCATTTTCTTTATGTTTTTGTCAAAATCAATTGACCATAATCTGGGTGAGTCTATCTCTAAACTCTGTTCTGTTTATTGCTCCATATTTCTATCTTTACACCCAACATCACTTTGTCTTACTACTTCAGATATAGTAAGTCTTAAACTAAGGCAGTGTTAGTCCTCAAAATTTTTTCTTTTTTGTTTTCAAATTGTTTTGTGGGGAAAGATACTTCTAAGTACTTTGCATTTCCATGTGCATATTAGAATCAATTTGTTGGTTTCTACAAAAAAAAAAAAGCCTCCTAGAATTCTGATCAGCTGTGTGCTGATCTATGGATCAACTTAGGGATTATTGGTATCTTAAGAATAATAAATCTTCCAATCCACTAAGTATAATAGAACTTTAAAACGTTAGCTGGTATATGTTGACTTTAGACCCTATTCTTCAGCAAAGTCATAAAGTCATGTTCATAAACATTTTTGGTTGGGTGTATTTGTGTTTGAAAATAATTGAAAGGGCCAAGTTTCATGTTTCAATCGATATAATAAGAGCTAAAGCAGCCATGTGGAGCCAAGAGCAGAGGGCTCTCGGGAAGACGAGTCTCTAGGAATAAGTAGAAATTTGGCAGTGTATCCCCACCAGCAGTAGAACTGATGGTTCAGGAAAGATATTTATATCTCAGGTCCCAGAAGAGCTCTAGTGACATCTGGGCCAGAGGCTGAAAGCCCCTTTCAGGAGACAGAAACCTCTTTTACCATGCCACCTTGGATCTGCCTCTTTCCTTCCAGAGTGATAAAAGAAAAGGTCCAACTATGGTACTCAGCAAAATCTGCTTGCTCCTGCTTCACACAATATGAGAACCATAGCAATGGATTGCAACTTATATTCCTAGCAACTATCGACATACTCAACCACCTATAGTTTTAAAGGGTTAACGATGAGTTAGCAAACCCCTTTCTCCTTCCTTTCTTTCCTTCTGTCCAGCAGCCTTTCTCTGTTGGTCTTTCTTCCTTTTTCTTTTTCCTTCCTCCTCTCCCTCTCCCACTGCCTGTGTCTCTCTCTTTTCCTCCTTTTTAGATTTAAGTCCTCAAAAATCGCACATCTCCCTAGCCATCCTCCCTCCAAGACTCCAGTATGCTATCATCTCACTGCTCACTTACCTTCACATCAAGTTGATATGCCAGGTTGAAAGGCCTTCTACATCTACTTTCTTCCCAAGCTGTAGAAAAAAAAAAAACTTTTGACTTCTAAAGGTTGCTAAATTTTATCTTGTATGTACTTTTTTAGGTGGCCAGACTCAATCTCACAATCTCTGGGTCAACCAGGAGAAAGGTTGGGAGTGTCCCTTGCACAAAAATTCAGTTTTATTTTTCAGTAGTTTCCTTGCCACCTGAGGAACTTTCTGTAGCTACTAACTTCCTTGTGTCCAGTACAAACTGAGCAACAGGATGATAGAATGCATTCCCCAGCTGGAACTTGGAACCCTACCTCAACAGAGGAACGAAATGAATGCATGAACTACAGCCACCAAAAAGAAAACTACCTTAGTTTATTTTTAAGAGCCCTTGCTTCTGGGGATGGTTCTACTTACTTAAAAAAAAAAACTAAAAAAGCACTCTTCTTACATAACTTCCTTTGGGACTAGGGCACTGCCATTCCCTCACAGTCCTCTTGCCAGGATCCAGAGCCCATTCCAAACCTATATTAGAGCTGAATAATTGGAGCGTGTGAATAGTGGTTCTCTCCAAACCAAAGGAAAAAAAAAAATGAAAGATTACTTCATGGTGTATTCGGTGCTCTTTTCCCGGTTTAACCTATTTATTCAACAGTTTTGTCAGTAATTTCCTGGAAAACACAGAAAATCATGAAATTGTAATAGCCAATCTGGCAGAGAAAGTCAATAGTCATCGAATATTCTTTATTTCCCAGCTTATATTCCCCGCCTCTCCTGAAGTTAGCATAGGGTCATGTGACTCATTCTGGCCAATGGACTCGGAGCCAGGTGTTCCCTCCATCTCTTTCCTTCCTGCAGCAGATACCCTGGGGACCTGTGTTCCAGATAGAAAAGGGCAGCCAGCCCCACAAGGACTTCGTGCAAATGAGAAGCAAACTTTTCTGCATTAGGTCACTGATGCTTCGAGTTTTGTCAGAGCCACTACTATTAATTATGCCAATGAATACAGTCAAGCTTCTGCAGCTGAGGAAGAGTCTCACAGCCTGGTGCCAAATCGGGATGAGGAGCACTTGTAGTTTTCAAGTGCTGTTGGCTAAGATGAAAGCAGCCCTGGGGGCTGCCATTTGGCCTTGAAATTTTCAGATATAGAAGTGAAATTGAGCTCACAGACAATCTTCAGAGAACCAGGACCAAAGGTCATAGGAACAGCCCTTCTGTGATGCTATCTATAAATGATGTCATGAAACAGGAGTTTCAACAACCCCTCTAAATGAGAACTTTATCACCTACTTGTTTACTGAGCTTTGGGTTGCATATTGGCAGTGTAGATACCTCTGCTTGCCTGTGGGCAGAGCCTACATATGCAGGCTTTCCTTCCATAGGTACATGGTATTCCCATCCATGCCAAGGGGTGATGGCAAAACAGTTCTGCAACAGGAGGAAGCAAGGAGGCCCTTGCATGCATACCATTGACAGTCTGCACTTGTTACCACAGAAGAGGGAGAACCTTCCCTCAGCAGGAAGACTGGTGGTGTTTTTTATCTGATGTACTGGTTATATAATACTGTCTCCCTCAGAAACTACATTGTAATAGGAATATTGGCAGCACACACCCCCCCCAAATAAATAAATACATAAAGCTCTCTCATGCTCTTGCACATGTTTTCTCTCTCTCCTCTCTCCTCTCTCCTCTCTCTTCTCTCCTCTCTCCCCTCTCTCTCTCTCTTTCTCTCTCTCACTCCAAGCTTACCTTAAATTTGTCTTGGAGCAATAACAAAAAATGTAGGAGGTGACTGTTGGGGCTGGAGTTTCCTTCAAGTGGAATTGAGGATCTGCAGAGAGAATTAGGAAGTTGCAGCTTAGCTGCATTTCTTTTTATACAAAGATTGCTCTTTTTTTGGAGCAGTGCTCAACCCATCTATTTAGAGCTAATTGCTAAAAGAGCAGCATGAGCTCTGGGAGAAGAAATGGAACTTTTAGACAGCACATTAGTCTCAATGGCAGAGACATCCATGTTTAAAAGGAAAAAAACACCTCAGGACAGCTTTCCACTCACTAGAGCTCAGGTAGTTTTGAATTCTTCTAGATTTGGGGATGCCTAGAATTTCTGACAAGTTAACCAGAAAATAGGCTTTATTTTTTTCCCACTCTACCTGAGCAGCTGCTAAAGCTCATAACCAATCATTATGGCTGCTATAGCTCGTTACCATTACTTAAAGGAAAGCAGTTCTAGCCAGGCACAGTGGCACATGGCTGTAATCCCAGTAGTAGGGAGGTGGAGACAGAACGATCACAGGTTTGAGGACAAAGGAAAGCAGTTCTTAAGAGGCCTGGTGCTTTGGAACAGACTCCCTGAGGAGCGTCCTGCTTTTTCTAAGCTATCAGAGTAGGGTGTCATGTGTAGGTAGGTTTCTCTAGGGAGACACAGTCATCCCAGGCATCCTCTCCCAAGTGTAGCTGCACATGGGCAAGGTCAAAGAGTTATCTCCTGAAACACTGTCCACCGGCCTTCTAACTTGGAAGCAGGGTGCTTGGTTGTGTGAGAATATAATTGTATCTTTTCTGTCAAAGGAGTAGTTCGATGTAATTCACCATTTTGTAATTTGCCATCTTATAATTTGCCATCTTGTAATACTTGGATTCCTTCACAAAATTAGCATCTCAAGAGATTGTAGGTGCTAACCCTCCCCCAACTTCCCCTGTAGCTGACCAGGAAGAATGTGAAGCCATAACTTCCACCAATAGGAGTTCAGCGCAGGAGGGGCTTTGCGTTAGGGATATAAGACCCACCAGGTTCTTCCTCAGGTGTGCTTTCTCTCTTGTATATTTGGGAGCACCCTTTTTTGCAAAAAAGTAAAATCGCCTTGCCAAGCAATTTTTAAACACATGCTTTTTCTTGATGTTATAAAAAGTTATTTCTAACAATTTGGTGCCCAACGTGGGGCTCAAACCCACGACCTCTGGAGACAGCGACAAACCAGCAAAAATTGCAAGGCAGAGCCGGGCGTGGTGGCACACGCTTGTAATCCCAGCATTTGAGAGGCCGAGACTGGAGGATCCGGGTTCGCAGCCAGTCTCAGCTACCTAGTGAGGCACTCCGCAACTGAGTGAGACCTTGTTTCAAAATAAAGAATAAAAAATAGGGATGGGGGTATAGCTCAGAGGTAGAATGCCCCTGAGTTCAATCCCCAGTACTGAAAAAAAAAAAATTGCAAGGCAATGCGGGAGGCCTGAATTCATCCATGGCAAACTGAAATCCACACATGGACCCAGGTAGGAATGCTTCAGGGAAAAGCAAGTAACCCCTGGGTGGTTGGGCATCCCGGGGTTGTGCATGCGTGTGCTTGAGTGAATGAGTGTGGAGTCGGGATCTACTGTTCTGTCCTTGGCACTTCACACGGCATAAGGCCTCCTCTCTGGAGAGGAGCCCGCTTGGGGCTTTAACTGACCCGCCAGGAAACGCCTACCGTGGATATATTTCCCTCGAGGGATAGGACAGAGAAAGACGAAGCATATCAGGGGAGGCATACTAGGCCTCAGTAACTCAGTCAAGCATCCAGTGTGGTTACACAAACAGGAAGGTCGGGGTGGGAAGTAAAGGCCGTGTGTGTACTTAAATGAGACTTGGCAAGTTGGCAGATGTGGAGTCTGACTCTACCATTCTGGTATATCCTTGGTGCTTCATATGGCATAAGGTCTCCCCAGGGTGGGAACCAACCAGGGGCTTTAACTGGCCTGCCAAAAGCACCTACTGTGGATATATTTCCCAAGAGGGAGACAGACAGAGTGTATCTGGAAACCTCCAGCAGGGGAAGACTGAGTCTCAGCCAAGTATCTAGTTGGGATTCCACAACTAGGCAAGCTGAGATAGGAAATAAAACCTCATCTAGTGAGAATGCTCCCAGGGGGGAGAAGTGTTAGATAAAATTCCTTCAGAAAGTCCCCTGGGGCATATGCTCCAATATTGGGAGGAGAATCCCAGAACAGCAGGCAAAAAGAAACACCAGTGATAAAATACTGTTGTTTCATTTGGACACCAGAGCCCATCCTCAAACCATCAGTATTCTGGCCAAAATTTGGTTCTGATGAGGATTGGGATTGCCAATCATTAATCGAATATGTCAGTGATAAAAGTCCTACTACCCAAGAAGAAATAGACTATGTGCTCTGCTGGAAGAAGGAATCTGTAATCTTGTTCCCTATAAAAGCAGAAGTGAATAAAAACAGGGGCCAAAATAGCAATTGGGATCCCCTTGACTGTTTACCTCCACCCTGTAATTCAGGGAACCAGCAGACTGACCCACCTCAAGCCGCAGAGGAAGGAGAGGGAGAAGGCAGGGAAACTGAGTCGACTGCAGCGACTTCAGACCCCCCACCTCATTATGTACCTCTCTTCCTCGACTGAAAAGAGAGGTTCAACAATGTTGACAGGATGTCCAAAATTTCCCTTTTCCTTCTAAAAAGGAACTGCCACAGGCTTTTTACCCACTTAGGGAAGTTCCTCTGGGAGGAGGGGCTATTGGCTTTGTAAATGCCCCTCTAACTGGTTCTGAGGTTAGAGGTTTAAGAAAGGAACTCAAGCCTCTTATAGAGAACCCCTATGGGGCCACAGAAACTCTAGATCAATTTCTAGGGCCCCAGATTTACATGTGGACTGAACTAATGTCCATCTTGGGCATCCTCTTCACTGGAGAGGAGAGGGCGGCCATTAGACAGGCAGCCATGGCCCCATGGGAACGAGAGCACCCAGCGGGCCCTGATGTCCTGGCTGCTGAGGTTAAGCTTACCAGTTAGGAGCCCCCATGGGATAACAACAACCCAGAACATAGAAGTCATATGAGGGATCTTCGGGAACTAATAATTAAGGGGATTAGAGAATCTGTACCTTGGTCCCAAAACATGACTAAGGCTTTTGATGTACAACAAGGAAAGGAGGAGGGGCCAGCTGATTTTCTTAGCTGACTAAGGGACCAGATGCGGAAATATTCTGGGTTAAACCCAGATAACCCTCTATGACAAGGAATGCTCAAGTTACATTTTGTAACTAAGAGTTGGCCCGATAATGCAAGGAAGCTACAAAAATTAGAGAACTGGGAAAATCGGACCCTAGAGGAATTGTTGAGAAGCTCAAAGGATGTATGTAAGGAGGGATGAAGAAAAACAGAAGCAATATCTCTTGAAGGAAGGATCGGGTTACAGCCCATCATAGAAGGCCTACTCCTCGATGGCCTGATTGAGCCCTGCATGTCCCCATTTAATACTGTTATATTACCTGTGAGGAAATCAGATGGGTCCTACAGGTTGGTTCAGGACCTACAGGCTATAAACCAGATTGTTCAGAGCAGGAACCCTGTAGTCTCAAACCCTTATGCCCTTCTTAGTAAAATTCCTCACCAACATAGTTGGTTTAGTGTCATAGATTTAAAAGACGTATTCTGGACCTGTCCTCTAGCTGAGGAAAGTAGACATATCTTTGCATTTGAGTGGGAGGACCCCAGGACTGGGAGGAAACAGCAGTATGATGGACAGTCTTGCCACAAGGGTTCACAGAATCGCCTAACTTGTTTGTACAGGCCCTAGAGAAAGTGATAGAGGAGTTTGAGGCTCCTTCCTTAATTGGACTGATCCAATATGTGGATGATCTACTCTCTGGAATAGATAAGGAACAGGTTACAGATGCCACAATAGACTTATTAAACTTTCTGGGACAACGTGGCCTGAGGGTTTCAAAAACCAAATTGCAATTTGTAGAAAAGGAAGTAAAGTACCTGGGGCATCTAATCAGTGTGGGAAAGAGGAGGTTGGGTCCAGAGAGGATCTCAGGGATTACCAGCATGCCCCTTCCAGGCACCAAGAGGGAATTAAGAAAATTTTTAGGGCTTGTCGGATATTGTAGGTTATGGATTGACTCATATGCCCTCAAAACTAAGAAATTATATCTTAAACTCCTAGATGAAGAACCTGACCCCCTCCTCTGCAAGCCAGAGAAAATACAGTCAGTTGAGGTTCTCAAACAGGCCTTGATCACTCCCCCAATATTGGCCTTGCCATCCCTAGAAAAACCATTTCACCTCTACGTTAATGTGGATAAGGGTACCGCATTAGGGGTGTTAACCCACAAGCATGGGGGAAAGAGACAGCCCGTGGCCTATTTATCCAGACTCTTGGACCCTGTTACTAGATGCTGGCCTGAATGCATTCAATCGGTAGCAGCCACAGCCCTACTCACTGAGGAGAGAAGAGAAAACTAACCTTTGGTGGAACTTTGGTTGTGAGTACGCCACATCAGGTGAGAGCAATTCTAAATCAGAGGGTGGGTAGATGACTGACAGATTCCCGAATACTAAAATATGAAGCAATCCTATTAGAAAAGGATGATCTAACACTCACTACCGATAACAACCTTAACCCGGCTGCATTTTTAATGGGAGGTGGAGTCCAAGAGCCCTTGGAGCATCATTGTCTGGACTGCATAGATTACCAGACAAAAGTTAGATCTGACCTCAGAGAAACACCTTTCTCCACAGGTGCTAGACTCTTTGTAGATGGCTCTTCTAAAGTACTCAAGGGAAAGAGACATAATGGGTACTCCGTCATAGATGGGGAACAACTCACTGTCATAGAAGCCAGAAGACTCCCCAATGGATGGTCAACCCAGACTTGTGAACTGTTTGCTCTAAACCAAGCTTTAAAGCATCTAAAAGGAAAGGAAGGGACCATCTACATAGATTCGAAATATGCTTTTAGAGTAGTGCATATCTTTGGAAAGATTTGGGCTGAAAGAGGTCTCATCATACACAAGGAGTTAATTACCCAGGTACTAGATAGCTTAATGGTGCCTGAAGAAATAGCTGTAGTCCATGTTCCTGGGCTTCAACAGGGCTACTCCACAGAAGCTCAGGGAAATAGACTGGCAGATATGGTTGCTAAACCAGAGGCTCCGATTCTCCATCTTACCCCTGTCATCCCTTCCCACTTGCTATCCCAGTATTTGCTCCTCAAGAGGAGGAACAACTGATCAAATTGGGAGCCTCAAAAACTCCTGATGGAAGATGGTTGTTACCAGATGGAAGGGAGATGCTTTCTAAACCCATTATGAGAGAAATATTGCCCAATTACACCAGGGAAGTCACTGGGGCCCACGGGCCATGTGCAATGCTGTTCTAAGGGTCTGAGTATATGGGAATTTACACCATAGCTAAGCAAGTAAATGAGGGCTGCATTATCTGTAAAAAGGTAAACAAACAGGCTCTAAGGAAAAAGCCAGCAGGCAGGAGAAAACCAGGAATCAGGCTTTTCCAAAGTATCCAGGTGGACTACACAGAAATGCCAAAGTTGGGGCAGCTTAAATACCTTTTGGTAATAGTTGATCATCTTACCAACTGGGTTGAGGCAGTCCCACTTCCGAGTGCCACGGCAAACAATGTCATTAAAATATTACTAAAAGCCATAATTCCCCAATTTGGATTAGTTGAAAACATAGATTCAGATAATGGAAGTCATTTTACTGCTGTAATTATCAGAGGCCTGGTAAAGGTTCTGGGAATTACATGGGAATATCACACACCCTGGCATCCCCCATCTTCAGGTAAAGTAGAAAGAATGAACCAGACCCTTAAAAAACAAATAACTAAGTTGGTCTTAGAAACCAGACTCCCATGGATGAAATGTCTTCCAATTGCCCTCCTGAGGATTATAACGGCCCCTGGTAAGGATATTGGCCTGTCACCATATCAAATCCTCTATGGGCTTCCTTACTTGGGTCCAGGTTCAGACATACCAACTATGGAGACAAAAGATCAATTTCTCAAAAATTATGTGTCAGGTCTCTCCTCTTCCTTGTCCTCTCTTAGGGCACAAGGACTGTTAGCCCAAAACCCCACCTCTTGAATTTCCAGTGTACTCTCATCAACCGAGTGACAGCATCCTGATAAAGACCTGGAAGGAGGACAAGCTCGAGCCAGCCTGGGAAGGACCATATCAGGTGCTGCTTACAACTGAAACAGCTGTTCGCACTCTGGAAAGAGGTTGGACTCATTATACACGGGTTAAAGGGGCCCCAGCTCCTGTTCAGAAAGGACAATGGACCATCACCCAACATCCAGACCCTCTCAAGCTAACTGTAAAAAGACCCTGACTTTATTCTGTTTTGTTGTTGTTGTTGTTGTTGTTGTTGTTCCATTAAGCTTTCAGGTATAGGGTAGCCCTTATTTAGCCCAAATAAGTATTAATGTGACTATAGGAGAAGATCCACTAATCATAGAAATTGATGCATGTCGAGTCCTGTATCTTTGCCCAGAACCAATCCAGGTGATAAAATAATCACAAGCAAGTCCCTGGCTCTAGTTGGGGAAAGTCCTGGGGGACCAGCCCATGTGGAAGGCAGATAACTCCACCACATAGAGATGCTCCAATTCCAAGGGGGTTAAAGGATAAAATAACCAGGCCTGGAAGGGTTTCCCTGGACACCTGTGTTAATTTAGAGTATAATCCACTCTTGCTAACTCATAAGCCAGGGAAATCAGCCCTTTACATTAGATACTGGTCTGGTCTCCAGGAAAATATTTTAGGAAATCAGCCCATGGAGAGACTGGTTAAACTGGTTAATAATTAAACCTCAGATGTTAATATTAGCCACCCAACCCGGACCACTATAGTGAAAATAAAGGATTTACACGAGATGATAGGAGTTATGACAGGTTATGGGGAAACATACCTGGGTGAAATGGACAAAAAATTCTGCCAGCATCTCAAACAAAAGTGACTTTTCCACTTATGCGGCAGCAGCTCAAGTGGTCCTATTTCCACTTGGATGGACCTCAGACCCAACGGGCATGAGATGCAAGATAGCCCTCTTCCAGGACAATCTAGCATGGGGCAACGAGTCTTGTAAGACCCTATCGCTCCAGTTCCCAGTGGCTCAGGGTCTAAAGCAAGAGCCCCCCAAAACTGTAAAGCCTCCAGTCCCAAACACCAACTATACCTCGTGCCTCTCAAGGTGTGAGGGACAGTCAGTGTTTTTGGCTGTAGTGAATGCTGGTCCTTTGGGGAGCTAGACAATCAGTCTGCCTTAACGGTTGCCTGAGCAAATGTCTGGTGGTACTGTGGAGGACCATTACTTGAGTCTTTACCAGTAAATTTGAGTGGAATTTGCACTCTAGTACAATTGGCAATCCCTTTCACCCTGGCATTTCAAGTCGGAACAATGGTTTGGAGAACAAGGAGAAATAATGACTCTGGTCATAATATTTCTTATAATATTCAGAATAATGAAACTACTAGGATGCGGTATAATCCTCTGTATTAGGGTCATGGTTCTGAAACAGAGACAGTTCGAACTGAACCATCTTCTATAGATTACCAAAATAATCTCTCTTCAAACACCTTTGAGACCAAGAGTCATAGTATGTTAATAGAACTTGAAGAAAAGAGTAATAATGTATATTGAAAGAGGGGGGAATTGTGAGAATATAATTGTATCTTTTCTGTCAAAGGAGTAGCTCGATTTAATTCGCCATCTTGTAATTCGTCATCTTGTAATTCACCATCTTGTAATACTTGGATTCCTTCACAAAATTAGCATCTCAAGAGATTGTAGGTGCTGACCCTCCCCCAACTTCCCCTGTAGCTGACCAGGAAGAATGTGAAGCTGTAACTCCCACCAATAACGCAGGAGGGGCTTTGCGTTAGGGATATAAGACCTGCCAGGTTCTTCCTCAGGTGTGCTCTCTTTTGTATATTTGGGAGCACCCTTTTTTGCAAAAAAGTAAAATCGCCTTGCCAGGCAATTTTTAAACATGTGCCTTTTCTTGATGTTATAAAAAGTTATTTCTAACAGCTGCCTATCCCCCTCTAACTCCAGTGCCACCTGCAGCCTCAATGGGATCAGCTCTTCAATGGGCTGAGAAATTTGACTCAGAAGCCACGAGACAAGAACACAACAACAGGCAATATGTTCAGCTGTGAGCCTTGTCCAAGACCAGAAGTCTAGATGTGGCAAAACTTTATAAAATATATTGACAGATGAAGTGACATTCTATCTGAGTTTTGCTTGAAAATAGCCAGGTCCTGGGGTGGGGCGGGTGGAGGAGTTAGAAGTTATAAGTGAGACAGCGAGCACTAGGAGTTGATGCTCATCAAAACTGGGTGATGGTACGTGGGGGTGACATTCATGCAGGATGGCTATGCAGGTCACACCAGCCAATGGCTGCAAAGTACCCAATGTGCAGGAAGTGCTCTGTGAATAGCAGCTCTTATCCTCACTTAGCACTTGAGGACGTGGGGCTCAGAGAAGCAAGGTAACTTCCCTGAGGTCCCATATCTAGGAGGTGGTGACTCTCTGCCTCTAAACACATGTATCTCATTCCAAGGCCTGTGTTGCAGCCCCTCAATACCTGGTATGTTCCCAGTGCCTGGCAGTGTGCCTACTTTGCACATGCCACAGCTCATCACTCTCTATGTGTCAGCCACTGTGTCGAACACTTTGTGTAGATTACTGTATGTAATCAGAACAACAGCCCTATGAGACAGGGGCTATTATTTTGTCCAAGAGGTCAGTAAGGGGCAGGTCCAGGAATGGATCCAACCCTGGTCTGCTAACTCTAAGGTCTGGCTCCTACCCAGAGCCCTGTCCAGGTCTACGAGATGGTAGGCAGGTCTATGAGATGGGCCTGGGACCCCTGGTGCTGCCTTTGAACAACCAACAAAAGCTGAGCTGTTTAGAAACAGCCAGCATGTAATTCCCTTGTTGATGCTCCCCTCCACCCTTGATACTGGGGATTGAACCCAGGGGCATTCTACCTCAAAGCTACACCCCCAGTCCTTTTTATTTTGAAACAGGGTCTCAGTAAGTTGCTGAGGGTCTTACTAAGTTGCTGAGGCTGGCCTTGAACCTTCGATCCTCCTGTCTCAGCCTCCCAGGTACTGGGATTACAGGTGTGCACCACCACACCCAGCTTGCTGATGCTTTTCAACAAACATGAGTGTAGCACGCACAGAGACCTACCTTCTAGGGCTTCTACTTCCCACTGAGAAATATGAGACAGGAGAAGTCCTGCAGGGAATTAATTAAGCAGGGAATGGGACAGTGGCAAGTAAATAATTATAAATATTGGTAAACAGCATCCCCTTGTTAGAAGCAAGAGGATTCCAGAAATGCAGGGAAGGGGCGCCTGTGCTGAGTCTTCAGACACAGAAAGCCGGGAGGAGAGGACATGTGGCCTGCTGGACAGTGTTTAGAGCAAGAGTGAAAGCCTCGTCTTGCAATTGAAAGGCAGAATGCCCTGCTAGTCTGTGGTTTTTTGTTTTGGTTTGGTTTTTTTTTTTTTCTCAATTTGGTTGGCCAGGGCACTTGCTAAAAGCTGTTTCCCAAGTTTTATGCCCAATCTACTGAAACAGAATCTTGAGCAGAGAGGCTTTGAATCAGTATTTTTAATAAGCCTTCAAATGGGTCTTATGGTCAGGCCTAAGTTTGGAAGCAGGCTGGGAGAGAAGTGGGGCAATGGGAACTAATTCTAGACCAATTTTTAACTAACCCAGAGTGTCTTGGTGTCTCAAGGTTCCCCTCCCTTTGCAGAAGTCTGGTCCTTAGATCTGGCCTGCACAATTCTGGACCTCGTGATCTAGTAAGGATATAACTTTTGCCATCAGAAGCCTCTCTGCAAATCAGCATATATCCATAGGCAGATATCAAACCGCAGACACAGAAGACATGGAACACACCATTTCTCCTCACTGTCTTCTTTTTATTAGGTGATAAGGGCTTGCATTTGCAACATGCACTAGCTATGGACTGATCGCACAGTGGGATGATAAAAAGGAGTGCAAGGAATAGGGTAGAAGAGAGCATACATCTGGAAAGAGATTGGAGTAGTAAACAGACACTTTTACAGGTCAGAAGAATCACATTTGTAGCCGTTTGGCAAACTGCTAGAAGACATCCCGATGAAGAGACAAGTGGGATCTGCTCCTTTTAGTATGCTTACGAGTGCTGGCGAGCTGGGAGAGTGAGTGATCTGACAGTACAGATTCCATACATGCTATGTGAGCAGGATAGAGATTAGGTTCCATAATATCAACTCAGGGCTGCTAAAGCTTCTCATGGTGGAAACATGCTCTCCATGTTAGGTATCTTGGCTTTGGACAGTTCAGAAAAGATTAGTAAGAAACTCTATTGCAATTCATGGTTGACACGGGGCGGGGAGGGGGGAGATAAGAGGAAAGGGGGAGAAAGGAAAGAGACAATGCCAAAAAATGAAAACTCATTTTAGCTCCTCTATTAAAGCCAGATGTATTTTAGGACCTGTTTCTAGGCAACTGCATAATGGTAATATTCTTGAATCCTTTTTTAAAAAAATCTCAACTGTCAGAGTCAGTAAAGGTCAGAAGGTAATTATAAAGTACTAAGGATGGCATACGACAGGCAGGATCACTCCAGCATGCTTGGTAAGCAGGGACATTTTGCATTCCTTTTCAGGAATTCTAAAGACCTTCCTTGGGGGCACTTGGACATACCCTGTTGGCAAGACCCCTTTGATCAAACCCTGTGCAGCACATTAGCATTAATCTGACTGTTCTGTCATCACACTTCTCAAATCATTAATAAAGGATTAATAAAATCCTCAGTGTGCAATACTTAAGAAGGGTGTGCAACACTGGCCTGATAACATCTCAGAATCAACAAAGAACTTTACTCCTGAAACTTGCCTGGGAGAGCCAGGCTCAATATACAGACAAGGACACTGAACCCAGAGAAGGGGGTGGGTCTAAAATCCGAGATGTGTATGGATGTGCCTCACCAGGCTCTCCATAGATGGAGCAGATCTCCTATCTAGTGGACTTCACTATTGTGTGGGACCCTGGAACAAGAAGAGAAATTAACATTTATTGAGTTCCTCAAGCACTTTGCTCAGCTGTCCCTGTATTTACATGATCATTTGATTCTCACAATTGCATAGAGTTTAGAGTTATCCTGCCTATCTGTCCTGCAGAAGACAAAGCCAGGACTTAAGTTAAGACTGTCCCTGGCTCCCTCACTTATTGTGTTATTTGCCCTTAGATAGGGTGCTTGGAAGTTCTCACTTGCAAAATGATAATCAGACCATATTCCTTACAAGTACTTATAGGTACTTCTCAAGGTTGCATGAGGTAGTTTATGTGAACACCTGGCACAATGCTGAGCTTTTCTCAAAACCTTCCAGGAGCTTCCAATGCCCAGAAGAAAAAGCCATGTCCTTGACTGACCTACAGGGACTATGCCATCTGAGAACTCTCCTTCACCAGTCTTCTGCTTGAGGGCCTGTCTACCCCGGCACCCTTCCCTGCGGTGCCCACCTCAGATCATCCTACTGAAAACTGCAACTCCTCCATCTCCTCCCTCTGCTCTGCTAGACTGTTCTCCATAGCATTTATCACTATAGCTTTATTGATTCTCTATTCCCCTTCCTCCACTAAAAAGTAAGCTGTGAGGACAGGGATTTTATTTATTTATTTATTTTTGTCCTTCCTGAATCCCCAGAACCTAGTAGATGCTCAGTAAATATTTGCTAAATGAATAAATGGACATCTTCCTCCTTTTCTTCCTTCCTCTTCCAAGGTCACACATCTTATTAGATCAGAAGTCTTTGCCCTTCCAATGTGTGAAAAAGACAAGCAAAACCTTGAACTGCCAGTAACTACAAACACACTTAAAGGGTTCCCAGGCAAACATGTTCAAATCAGGGACAAGTACTGTTGCCAGAGACTCTTTACCTGTACTGTAACTCCTGGGTTTGAGATGTCCTTTTTTGGTTAATTTGTTTGAAGTGTTCATGTGGCACTCATTCTCTGCTTTCCAACACTCAGTAAAAGTATTTATTGCCTGATTTGTGCTCTGCACAATGTTACACAGGATGTGCTTACAGCTTAGCAGCAGAAAGACACCAATACCCAATCTCAATGCACTCAGCGCACTGTAATATGGTAGATGCTGCTAAGATGGTACTGCACCCGGGAGATCCCCAAAGGGGGGCGTTTAATCCAGCTGAGAGCACAGAGAAGGCTGCCCAGCGACATCTTGAAAGATAACCAAGGAGGGTGTTCCCATCACAACTCAGTCTAAGCAAAAGCAGTAATGAGAAAGCAGGAAGTGCTCAGGGAAAGCGTCCAGCATTGTTCTATGCCATGAAGGGGCTCAGACTTGTGGAAAGTCTGTTGATACAATGTGTGTTCAGAATTGTCATACTACTGGAGAATGATTTTAATCCAGGCTTATTAATGAGTCAGAAGAACTATTAAAGCAAGACTTGAGATTATTTAAATGTTTCTGAGAGAAGGAATTCCCTACTTAAACTTGGGCATCCACAAGGTGACAGGAGATAGACCCTTCAGAAACCTGTGTGGCCGAGAGGCTACCTAAGAACCTAGGTATTGGCTCTAGAAGGGTCAGGGCATCTGTTCCAGTCCATGGGAAATCTATAGGTTCACCCCAGGGCTGGCCCGCCTCCTAAGACCAGAGAATCCCTTAGCAGGAAAATCAATTTTGAGGTTCCTTGAAAATAAAATTTACCAAAAGAGACCCATGTTGTCATTTCAGAGCCTTCTAACAGAAGTCCTAATAATTGGGACTCAACTGACCCACTTCTTAGGGAATCTCTAGACCAGAGGTGGCAGGTTGGCAGCTCACTGGAGCAGCTACAGTTGTTTCCTTCATGTATTAAAATCAACTTAAATATCCCTAAAAACAAAAATCAGAAGACTTCATATAATAACCTGGGTTCTAGGGCTAGGGATGTAGCCCAGTGGTAGAGTACTTGCCTATCATGTACTGGGTCCTGAGTTCAATTCTGAGCCCCACAAAAAAATAAAATTGCATATGATTTCAGTATGGCTAGTGAGGCCTAAGTAGCCCAAGCTAAGGTTCATTTAAAGACAAAAAATAAAACAACAGCAAAAACAACAATTGGGTTCCAGGCTCTCTGGAAAAGAGCCCAAGAATGGTGGCTTTCTTTTTTCTTTTGTACTGGGATTGAACCCAGGTGCATTTTTACTTCTGAACTACACCACCACCTCTATTTTTTTTTTCCTTCAAACAGTCTAAGTTGCTGTGGGCTTCACTGAAGCACTGAGGCTGGCTTTGAATCTGCAAGCCTTCTGTCTCAGCCTCCCAAGTACTAGGATTACAGGTATGCGCTACTGGGCCTAACGGCCTGCCTTCTTTGGTGTAGCAGGCTGGACTGAAATCATAGCTGTTTCTACTCTTCCATCCTCCCCTCCTAGGTCAGGCTTGATCTCATTTCTCAGTCCCCACATGGTCTTTCAGATGACCCAGAAACCGACCCTACACATTCTTGGATGCTCCCCTCTCCCCATACCCAGTCTGGGGTTATCAAGAGACTAAATTGAAAAATTCTTTCAAGACTAGTATATCCTGCCAATATGTTCTCTCCTGCTAATTACTCAGTCTCAGTATTTATGTCCATTCCCTGGACATGGAAGAGCCCTTGGGAGAGGACATAATGGATACTATGCACAGGAAGGAACTGAGAAAGGAGCAAGGTCAGGTGAGGAATAGGTTATATGAGCACTCCAATTAGACTGGAAGACCTGAAGCTCCTGGGCTGAATACTTTTAAAAAAAAGACTTAGCCAGGTTTGGTGGTGCACACCTGTAATCCCAATACCTGGGAGGCTGAGGCAGGAGCATCACAGGTTCAAGGCCAGCCTCAGCAACTCAGCAAGACCCTGTCTCAAAATAAAAATAGGGCTAGGGGTGTGGCTCAGAGGGTAGAACCCCTCTGAGTTCAATCCCCAGTGCCATCCCCACCCACCCACACACATACACAAAGACTTGCAGGAAAGGCAGGTCACAGAGGAGGGGCTAGAGGAATTACTATCTAGGCAGGTAGCATGGGCAGGTCAGGGAAGGCCACCTCTTCAAATCTCATGAACACATGTATAAGAAAGACAATAATAGCTATGCAGCACTTCTTTATTACTAATTAGACTTAACATGCTTGGAGTTTTGAACGAGGTGTTAAGTGCAAAGTATGTTAACTTGGGCAGGGGGGTAAGCTCTTTCCAGATCAAAATTAAAGCCCCAACAAAGGAAGTATGAGCAACGGAATGTTTCACCCAGACGGTTTGGTATCTACAAACATTTTGAAAACATTTAAAATATTAATCCAACTTTTTCTGTGCAGCTGCATTAGGTGATGACTGTTGGCTTGCTTATTTCCTGTTTAGTTTTTCCTTTGCTCTGTCTCCAAACATTTGGCTTGGGAGGCTGTAGTCAGTCCAGGAAATTGGACTATGGCATGAAAATTGGGTAATAACAGACACAAGAGTGACAGCAGGTGGTTTCATAATCCAATGCCCTGTGATTCGTCCTGTCATCCTGCTTTTCAGCGCCAATTTGGAACTTGATGGACACTGAGGTGTGCACATTAACCACAGCAAGATGAAGCTATGGCCCTCAAAGGATGGGGTGTCACTGGTGCTGTAGAAGAACTCCAAGACTGCATGATTACTACATGGAAATAACTCACTTGTTGCTGAAACCACGTATGGCACCTATGGTAGCTGGACAAAGTTCTAGTGGAGAAAAAAAAAAAAAAAAAACGCCAGGAAAAGTCAGCTTCTGGGGCCACCCTCTTTGTCCTCTAATAAAATGTCTGCATCCTAAAGGTGTAGCCACCTTGGCTGTGCACCCCAGGATACACAGCAGCAGCTGGAGAGGAGGTGCCAGGTCAAGTACATCCACACCACTGATGTGCGCAGGAACACTTTACTTTCAGTTTTGTAAATTTTGGTGGTATTCTTAGAACATGTTCTCTTGAAAAGCTGAATTATCTGGCAAAAGCAATATATTAAAAACACCTGAAAATCTGTCTCATCATCTTAAGAACTATATCCCAAGACTGTGAACCCAGGAACATTCTACTTCTGAGCTACACCCCAGCCCTTTATTTTGTGCTTTGAAACAATGTCTCGCTAGGTTGCTGAATGTCTCTATGTGGCTGAGGCTGTCCTCCAACCTTTGCTCCTCCTGTCTCAGCTTCCCAAGTATTGGGATTACAGGCATGTGCCACCACGCTTGGCTTTTTCTTTTCTTTTCTTTTTTTTTGGTTTAGCTGCCTCATCTAACATAATCACACTTATTAATCAAAAGCTCTAACTCAAGATTTCCTTCTCCTCAAGCTTCTGCTATTTTACCCCAGAAACCTTTGGGGGCAGTTATAAGTGAAGGCAGTAGATTTTTTTCATTAGAGATTCATTCAATGAATTCTACCAATATTTACTGATGACCTACCATATGTTAGGTACTCAAAGCAAATTGGAACAAATCTGTGAATAAAAGAGATTGGATTTATAAAAACGACCACAGGAGCCGTCACTCTTGATGTTGAAATTCAAATCTGATCTTGGTGGACCACATCCCTTAGCACTGCTGTATACATGACACCCTTTCATGGCAATTTCGCTTGTTGGACAGGACATAGCTCTTTTCCACTGAACAACCGAAGCATGCTACCTTCCCCATAACAGAATGTTAAAGGGAGCCCTTCAAGGATTATTAAAACTTTCCTCAAACTATATTAGCTTGTGAACAAAGAACGGTTTATCTATAAGGCAAGATCTACCCAATGATCACACTTTGAAAAATGGGCTGTCAAAAAATGTACAGATTTTCTTGAAACTCTTGTGTATGTTTCAATTTAGTGGGTTGGGGAGCAGGTGATCATGATGAAGTGCTGTCACCCTTTCACAACAGGTTTCCATATGGTAATTTGATTTGGAACATTACAAGAAGTTGTATGATTTGAAAAAATTGACCTTGCTCTAGAAAGTAAACAATTTATATTTCTATTTTCAGCTATAGGCACTTCTTCTACATTTATTGACAGTATCACTCCTTACTTTTTCTTTCAATAAAAAGGCAATGAATTACTTCCAGCCCACTTCCAAACAATACACAGCTATATTCTGTCATTGCTCCCTTTTTATGGTCTGGAATTTTTCAAATCTTAACTCCTTCTTAGGATTTAATATATGTTGGCATCAGGATATTTCTCAAACATATAATAAAGCACTTCAACTGCCAATAAGAGTCATCAGATGAACATACTCAAGATAATTCCATTATATATTTCTTTTACAAGTAACTATTCTCAATGCAGAGGTCAAAGCATTAAACCTGTTTGTAATCCCTACATCATAGCATTATACCTATGCTTTAATAACTAATTTTGTCAAGAAGCAATAGCCACAATTACACAGTACTTTGCAGTTTGTAGTTACACATAACATTTTTAAACGTAATTACAAAACTGTGTCCAGGTAGATATTATTACAATGGGTGATGGAGTAATTTGGCAGAGACAGATACCAGGTATAATGATCTCTTTTAACAGACACATCCTGTGGCCCAGCAGGACGAAGTGACCATCTCAAAGTAGACAGTTCAAGGAGAGGCACTGCCAAGCCTCAAGCAGTCACTGTGCAATTTTCTATAAGATAGAGACTCCCATTCAAATATATAGTGAGCATGTATCAAAGATTTACTTAACTCATAAATGAGGGAACCAGCAGAATGACAAAGGTGGTTCAAAGGACATGAGATGCTGATATACATACAGAGTTTATGGGAAAAAAAGAATGCTATAAGGATACTGCAGAGATAGATACAAACTGGGTAATGCCCTACAAGGCAAGAAAACTCTAATTCTTGAAGCTACCATTTCTACCAAACAGGAAACATTTGCAACTTACCGATCTTTCCTAAGTTAACATCTAACTTCAAAGGATTTAGGTGCAAATCAGTATACAGTAAGTCAAAATTATCTTCCCCTACAACAGAGGTCAGCACTTTTTCTGTGTAGGGCCATATAGTAAATATGTTAGGCTTTCTAGACCTTATGGTCTCTGTCATATCCACCTAACTCTTCTGTTGTAGTATGAAAGCAGCTATGGTACCGAATAATGAATGAGCATGACTATGTTCCCATAAAACTCTATTTAAAAACATAATAATGGCTAGATTTGATCCACAGGACAGTTTGCCAACCCCTCTGATGATCCTTAAGTGACCCAGTTAGACCATCCATGTACAACTTTGAAGAGACAAGCAGTAAAACGTGTTTTTGCTTTATTTTCAAGTTTTAGATAGTTTTTAAATCCCAGGCCATGCCTCCCACCAAATAAGTTGTGCATGAGCGAGTGCTCACTCGCTTGCTCTCTCCCTAACTCAGTCTTTGGAGTTCAGAGAAGAAACAAATAAGGGCTTTATTAAAGAAAAGTTAAAAAAAAAAACAACAAAATACTAAGAAAAGTGCCTCTGGATATTTTCAATCTTTGCCTCGCTTTATTGGGGAAGACATTCCGTGCACCACCCATCTGCTTCCCACTGCCCTGAGGAATCCTCAGCAGAGCGAAAGGAAAGCCTAATGTTGCTGAGAAATCACTGAGGTCTATCAGAAATGCAGGATGCTATGACTTCTGAGGACGAGGACAGAGGAGCACTGCACTGGAGGCGTGGCTGTGACTGCATCACATGATTCAGGGGACAGAGTCCATCGACCACTTAAAGGACCTTCAGCACTCAAGACTTCAGAACCACTGGCCTACATGATCAAAACTGGCAAAGAGTTAGTGTTAAACTGTTTCATCCAAATTATGTTTTTAAAAAAGTTAAGTTGAACACAGTCCTTTTCAATACAGTGGTAATTACCTGATCTGTGGAGAAAACATTCCTGTGTGTCCTGACTCTTATTAAGTTATAATTAGACTGCAGGCTCAGAATATTGGTCTACATTGAGCTCATGTAGTCCCATCCATAATAGGTCATCCATAATGGGCCACAGAGCCAAAAGCTTAGAAACATAACCCTGTTACAGGTATTGGTTAATTCAAATACATTATATATCAACTGTAGGCTAAATAGTGTGAAAAGTGAACACAGCATATGCTTACTGCTAACCACAAAAAGTGCTCTTCTATCAGAGGGCAGATGCTAATGTAATAAGCATTCACTGCTATAAGTAGCTAAGTGCTACATATGCCATATGCAGTCCATGCTCTAAAAGACATCTGAGTAGTGGGAAAAGTGAGTGATGAACACCACTGTCTTAGTCCCTTTTGCACAGAACACCCATAGACATTATTTAGCTCACAGTTCTGGAGGTTGGGAAGTTCAAGTTCGAGGAGCCAGATGGAAAAGCAAGAGAGTGCAAGAGACAGGGAGAGTACAGGGCCCAAACTCACCCTTTCACCAGGAACCCACTTCTAAGACAAAGGCACTAATCCATTCACGACAGCAGAGCACTCACAACCCAATCACCTCTTAGAGGTTCTCTCAGACTGCTGCATTGGGGACCAAGTTTCCACACACAAACCATAGCAACTACTTTGGTAAACAAGCTGAGCAACGGTGATTTCAGAAATGGCTAGTAAAAAAGGCAAACCAAAAGCAACAATAATGGCTCTGCTTAAATTTTATAATACTGACTCTAAAAATTAGATGGCAAATAATGCCTTAGATAACTGATAAGCAAGTGAGCCAAAAGGAAAGAAGAGCAAAGTATCTATCAGGTAGCTTGTTATCAACAGTTATTGTATAAAGTAGTATCTCTCACTGTCAAAATCTTTCCAATTGACTCCTCTTGGGAGTTGCTTCTAGTAGATTTGAATTATCTTTTCACTCCCCACTTCTGTTCTTTTAGCCACACATACTTGTGTCTACTAGTGACCGTGGCTTTCTAATTTTTCTGTTTCTAGTAACATAAACAAAAGAAAATCTGATAAAAATAACTTGATATGTGATGTGTTGGCACATTAAAGGGTTCCTGTTGTTGCTTAACCAAGATCATATTTCTAATCTTCAATATTTTTCTAATAGGAAACAAAGTTTATATGTAAAGCTTGTTTTACTGTGGTCTATACTTAGTTTCATATACAACATGGGAATATACATACGACATGTTACTTTTATTTTTTACAGAATAATATTATCCTTTAAATAAGAAAGCCACCTAACAAATTCTGGTCCAAAATGTGGTTTACCACAAAATTTCAAGTAGTTTAAAGAAGGTCAAGCAATTAAGAGTTGCAAAAAGGAAAAAAAAAAAAAAAAGTGGAAAAATAGTCTCAAGTCTCTGTTTGAAAATAACTTTTCAAGTGAAATGTAATTGTTCTAATAAATGCTGAGTAGCCAATATAGCGGTTACATGGACCATCACATACTAAAATAGCTATTAGGAAAAGAGGAAAACTGTCCATTAAGACAAAAATGAGACATTATTTTCACAATGAAAGTTAGGCAAAAGGTTTTAAAAATTCCTAGAATGGATCACTTAAAAAACAAATTCAAGCCGGGTGCGGTGGCACATGCTTGTAATCCCAGCATTCGGGAGGCTGAGACCGGAGGATCCAGGTTCGTGGCCAGCCTCAGCTACCTAGTGAGGCGCTCCACAACCTAGTGAGACTCGGTTTCAAAATAAAGAATAAAAAATAGGGCTGGGGGTATATCTCGGAGGTAGGATGCCCCTGAGTTTAATCCCCAGTACCGCAAAAAAAAAAAAAAAACAAAAACCGAATTCAGTGGTTCTGAATTACTTATGTAATAACAGGGTGTGGTTTTAGCTGTGAAAACCAAATATAATATTAAGCATTATTACATAACCAACAACTATACAGAGTACTACACCAAAGGAAGATGCCTTTCTTGATGCAAAATGACCAAGAGACATAAACTAATATTACACAGCTTTGAAAAGAAGCCCACTAATTTTCCCTTTCATTTAAATCAACAGTCAAGAAGAAAAATAATGGGAGTTATAGATTAAAACAAGCAAGCCATCATACTAAAGACAACACAAGATCTTTCAAAATATAATATGAGATGAAAAATTAGCTCTTTTTAAAAGCTTAGAAGGCTGTTTTGTTAAAAGGCTAATATTCATAGGAAATAAAGGGCCAGTAAATTCACCTGAAAATAACCATTACCATATGGCTTTAAAATATGTCTACAAATTCTCGGATACCCCTTCTTTCAGATGATGGCTAGACTTAGTGCCTTACTTCTAATGACGGGAATGGGTAGAAATGATACTGTCGCCTTCCATTAAAAGGATAGTTTCTGCCTGAAATGTGTACTCACTCTCAGGGCTCTTGCCCTGAAGACCCAGCCACCACTCTGGAAGGAAGCCCAGGCGACATGAAGAGGTCACATGTGGGTGTTCCAGTCAATAGTTCTTGCCAGTCACGAGGGAAAAGACTGCAGACAACTCCAGCACCTGCACTGTACATGAGCTAATCTAGGCCCCAGGCAGTGTGGAGCACAAACAATCCGTCCCTGCCCTGTACTCTCTGAATTCCTGACCACAGAAATGGTCTGAAATAATAAAACATAATTGTAGTTTTAAGGCACTAAATTTTGAGGTAATTTGTTTTGCAGTAATAGACTATTTCAGTTACCTGGAATGCACATGCATCAAATATGGAAGGATTTTTTATCAAACTGGAAAAATAACCCTTATACAAACCAATTACAGAATACGTATCCATTTAATAAGTTTAGAAGGCTTTATTTAAGTATTACAATTAAACCTCATTATTTGAACTTTCATAATTTGGAATCTGGGACCATTTAAACTCTAAATTTTATAGTGTTTTGGCTGAGTGTCATCATTAAAGTAGCTCCAGAAAGGGGAATTCAGGTGATTCATACAAGATAAGAATACTCAAGCTAATACAGAAGGAATTTCTATGAAGTACTTAACAAGTACAGTGCTCCAACAGAAAGCAACAGAAAGCATCCAACAGTCATTAAGTGCTCAGCAAACATGAGATGCCACAAGCTCTTCCTAACCACTTTTTACATATTAGTTTAAAATACTCTTTGGCAAACTGGTCAATTTGGTATGAGCAAATTATCTGTATCTTTTCTAACAAAAGGTGGGCTTCCCGAGGGCATTCCTCATCTTGTTCACCTCTGCACCCCTTACAGGCACACCACACAATGTCACATGTCAAGTATTACATTTGACTGACATTTATACAAGTAACCAAACTGCAATAAAGTGCCTGAAGGTAACTCAATTGTCTAATAATTTTCTTTTTTAACTAATTGATCCACTCTTCTACACAATCAGTCCTGGTTATTCATATGGTTATAAATTTCCACACCAGGCATGGTGGCACATGCTTGTAATCCCAGTACTTGGGAGGCTAAGACAGGAGGATAGCAGGTTCACAGCCAGTCTCAGCAACTTAGTGAGATCCTCTGCAACTTAGTGAGACCCTGTTTCAAAATAAAAAAAAAAGAATAAAATTGGGCTGTAGCTGTAGCTTGGAGGTAAAATGCCCCTGGGTCCATCCCCAGTACCACAAAAAAATAAATCTCCAAATGGCACACTGTGTACCTATTTATTTCCTTTTACGATTTTATTTATGTTAAGGATACAAATGGAGTCTCTGGTGTTGAGACCATTCCCTCGTCTCTGGGACTTGCACGTAACTACTGGGCACGCCACCCAGGGTGTGAGGGGAGAATGGTGACCCAGGGTCATGGGGGGCGGCAGCCAGCTCAGGTCCTTCTCCGGCTCAGGACCCAGAGAGCCAACGCCCAAGGTCTCCAGTCTGTCACAGGCAGCGGCTTATAAGTCAACATTTTTTAAAAAAGGATTACAAAGATAGACTATTCTACTTGGAATAGAAAAGAATATAAACATCTAATTTTAGTTTATTCCCCTGCGTTAGTCAGAGCAGACATCAAACTTCCTTGATAGTATTACAATGCCTATGTTCAGACTTAGGTTACACTTCTCACTGAATCAAAATTTTGAAATATTTATTTATAGTTAATAACTGCCTTTGAAATGAAGCAGTTCACTGAACAATTAAATATTTCCCATACACATTTACATCTAATACTGCTATAAATAAGGTATTCATAATTTCTCTAGTTCCAGTCTGAACATAAAACTTTCAGTAACAAGATGCAGGTTAGTTATACAGTCCTTGATAAGGCATTTTAGATCACTGCTCTTGCCCACATCAAACAGGGCTAATGATACCTTTTTTTAACATACCTTCTAGACAAGCAGACATAAGGTGATACTGTAACATTTTTCTAAAGTTGCTAAGCACATGTAAGGTAAAATATATAAGATTCTTATCAGCTATTTTCTAATAATTGAAAGACATTTTTATAATTTAATCAAAATTAAAATTACATATAGTGCTACAAAATTCAGTAGTTATACAAGGTAAATTAAAACAGTCAAGTTAGTCATAATAATAAATCCATCTGTCCATGTCTCATTTAATTATATTAAGAAATAATTATAAAAATGGGTAGAATTTCATGAAAATATTTTTTATTATAGCTTAGGAATTCTTCCCCATGTCAACAGATTGTCTGGCATCAGCCACTGATTCAGGTACTTGAACAGTCATATTGTCCATAGATTTGGTCAAACAGATTTGGCAGCCCAACCGTGACCTGCACAGAAAAAGAGGTAGGTATGGTTTAGTGTTTAGTATATGTCATTCACAAGGCAATGCAGTTGTATAGGGCATTTTTATTTCTTCTTATCCAAAGCATTTAAGAAATGCATTAACCTTCTAAACTTTCACTAAGTCAAACAGATATAACCAACCCTATCAACGAGATGCACTAGAGGGGAACAGAAGGTAAATAGGAAACACAAAAACTCTTGTGTTCCAAAGCTTCGTTTTAGCCTTTAGTTTCTATCACCTATTGATTCTCCAAAATCACTACATTTTGGTGAAAGAGCTGACAAACAGTAAAATAATCAGAAGACACAATGGTGGACAAGAGAACTGAAGTTACTAGCGAGGCCAAGAAAATTATTTCCATATAATTAAAACCATACAGACTGTAAAAGAGACTTCAAAAACCTTTAAGACAAGAAAGTTGGAATAAATATATAGACTTAGCCATCAATTAGAAGAGCATAGGTTCCCCCACATTTGTACTAATCTTAAAAGCAATGGCATCTTACAACCACTGTCACAACGTGAGGAAGCAGTCCTGTCACAACCACAAATTCAACTGAGTTATAGGAAGTATGTTAATACCAACTGTACTGAATTTAAATGCCTTTCAAAGTAAGTCCAAAAAGATTACACAACACAAAATAAGAATACGAAACACAGCAGGGTGCAAATTTGGCATTTGTCATTGGGAGAAAGACTATCATTTCACTTCCTCTTCCTTTTTTTTCTCATAAAATGGATAACAATTTTGTTTTATTTATATTTTCTGTGTCTAACAGTGATAATACAACATAAACCTATGTCTAGGTAAGTCTAAATAACTTCAAAATACACAAAATATGTTAAGTGATAACATTGTGCCATATTTTAATTAGTAGTGCTTTTTTTCTTAACGTCACATAAAAATAAATGCTAATCTCATCATCAAACTGTCTTTGATTTGACAAAATGTGATATGCAGTTTTTGGTTTCATTAACTAATCCATCAAGCATTTATTGAGCACCTAAAGGCACAGTACTGAATGTCAATGAGTATACAAGAACAGTAACTCGATTCAACACTTTCTTCTTAGACACCTGTTATGTACTGAGCACCAGGGATATAAGAAACAGACAGAGAGCACAGGGATTAGAGCCAAATAGACCAGTGGCCCAGAATCCAGCACTTACTAGTGCCTTCACAGGCTACTTTCTATTTATTTCCTAACCTAATTCTCACAATGGAGATAACAGGATTCCTCACAGGACTGCTGTGAAGATTAGTTGCCAATGTCAAATTGAGGAGTGAACTTTAAATCAAAGAGAAGAGATGAGACAATTTACAGATAATTAACATGTTAAACTATAACAAATTCTACAGAGAGAAAATAAAAAGGCTCTGAGAAGTCTGAGTACACTGCAGTGAGCCTTAGAGACTTGGTCACTCCTGATGGTCATATCAAGCTAAGTAAGATAATGCTACTCCTCAAGGAACTGTTAATTTCATAGGGGAAACAGTTACCACGAAGCAGGGGACAAGGCGGTAAGCACAGTGACAGCAGGATAAGAAGCATGTCATGAAACACAGAGGCAGCACTGAGAGCTCCAGCTTGTTCTCGAAGATGAAGCAGTGGCACTGGGCGGCCATTTTCTCTCTCTCCCACATCCTCTACTTCCTTAAAGGTCCCTGGCTCTAACATCAGTGTCTTACCCTTCTAGGAGGAGGGAGACAGCAAGGCTGCCTAGAGTTCATACTCTGAATCCCACAAATCCTGACATTCATGCAAACCTGAATGACGATTCCTCTGTCACTCCTGCACATTTCTCTGACAGTGAAAATATAGTGTGTTGTGTTTACTGCTAAGGTTTGGTTTTCGATTCTGAGAAGCAGCTTGAAATAGTCAAAGTCCATGGGCCCTGAGGTCCAATATAACTGGACTCAAACCAGAGCTCTGTTACCCACTGGTTGGGTGCCCTTGTGCAAATCTGTGGCAACTAAACTTTGTTTCCCAGCTAGAAAATGGTGACAAAGCATTCTAAGCCTGAAAGTTAGAAATAATCTTAAGTACCTAAGCATTATAGTAAATATCAACATATAAGTTGGTATCACTGTAGTTACAATGCTCAACTACCATTCACTGAATGCCTTCTCCACAGGCGCCTTTCTAAGAGCTTCACAGGTATTATTCATTAACTCCACACAACCACCCTATGAGGTAGGTACTGTAATTATCCTCATCTTACAGGTAAGAAATCTGAGGCCTCTTTACAGTTTAGCCATGGAAACCAGTGGCAGGGAGCAATGACAATCATCAAATGTGGATACACAGGATTATTCCTCAAGCTCACCATCCGCCAACTATTAATTCTACAAATAACAACTCCTATTGTGAATTAGACACTGGAGATAAAATGACGAAGTGAGAAATCCCCCCACACACACTCTTAACAGGAGGAAGCAGATAACCAAATGCAAGGGGCCATAGGAGGCCACACACTCTCATCCTATCCATAAGCAAGGCTAAATGCAACCAGTAACAAACATGACAACCATGGAGTTTTGTCTTAAAAACTAAATATATTTTCTTACCACTTAGCTTTAAGTGTATGAACTAAAAGATTGGTTTTCCCTATTTCTTTGTTTTGGAACTATATGGTACCTAAAAATAGGAGCTTACATGTTGTTACCAGCTTTGATCAAAAGCTAGTTTACATTTACTATAGGCCTTTTGCATCTTTTTACCAACTGTGTCTCTTCTAGATGTAGTGCTCCCTTTTCCCATTTCTTGCTCTTTCTTTTCACTTAGGGTATATTACCTATGACATGTACCTATAACTTTTATCTCAATAAAAAGGCAAGCAGTTAGCTATGACTGAACCTTCATAAGAGACACAATTCTCAGAACCAAACTAACACCATCATTGGATGTATTCTCTGTGTTATCTCTGAGGGAAAAAGGAAAAGAGGTATTGATAAAGAATGTGGCACTGAAGATAGAAATGGGTAGATGGCAGCCACAATCCTGCTTTGCTTTGGTGTCTAAAGAGATACCATTTCCCAAGTCTCTCTTTCAGGGTATCAGTATCACCTCCATCAAGAAGGAAATGAACTATGAAAGGAAAAATGATTCTTCATCTCTAAATAAGTATAAATGGCCTAAAACTTTGGTGTAAATTAAATGGTTTATGTTAAAGTATCAATAAAACTATACTTACAAAATACACATGAAAATAATAATATTACTATTACTTGTAATTGTTTAGAAAATTATTTTTCAGCTGGGCATGGTGGCATATGTCTGTAATCTCAGGACCTGGGAGGCTGAGACAGAGAACTGCAGGTTCAAGTCCAGCCTCAGCAATTTAGCCAAGACTCCCAGCAACTAGTGAGATTCTGTTTCAAAACAAAAAAAATAAATAAATAAATAAAAAGGGCAGGGGCATAGCTCAGAAATATACCCCTGGATTCAATCCCCAGAAACAATAACAAAAAAATTATTTTTCACTGGAGTCACCAAATCCACTGTAAACAAAGCCCACTTTAGTTAAGTAATAAGTCCTTATCTTTCCCTTTGAATAAGTAAATCAACTAGCAGCCTTCCAACCAAAACACAATAAATTAAAAAATAATTAATAATAAGCTGGGCATTATTGGCACATGCATGTACTCCCAGTACTTGGGAGGCTGAAACAGAGGGAGAATAAGTACTTAGTGAGGCTCTTAGCAACTTAGTGAGACTCTGTTTCCAAGTAAAAAATTAGAACTTGGAATACAGCTCGGAGGTAGAATGGCCCCAAGTTCAATCCCCAGAAACACACACACTCTCTCTCTTACACACACACACACACACACACACACACACACACACACACACAATAATAATAGGTATCATTCAGTGTTACCTGCTACTGTAAATCTTACCACATTTAAGAGTAACTCTACCTATTAATTAATAGGAATAAGCTCTAATTAATTTACTTTAATGTACACTTAGAAAAAGAGCTAGTCATCGTAACATAATTACCATTATATATTAAATTTCTTCGATAATTCTACTCTCTCAATCAGTCCTTTATGAATACTATAAAGAGCATTATATTCTATCCTGTTAAGATGTGATAAATATTAATTCCTGAAGTAAAAATAGAATGAAGATTTATTAGTATCTAGAATTTACACTTAAAATGTTTTTTTTTAATTTTGCAAAAGGAAAAATTTCATAAAGGTAAAAAGAGAAATGCCACATATTTGATATGCAAAATTTGTGACTGTTCTCTAAGCCAGAATTCAGGGGTATGATCTTAAGTCATCAAGGTAGATCTTTCCAAGTTATTAGTCCAAGTGAAGCAGTCTTAAATTTTACCTGTCTGTTAGTCCGTAAGCCAGATCGAGCATGTCATTCTCCTCATCGGTCATTGTGTCTAACTTCTCATAAATGTGATCTTCAAAGATGAGGTGACAAGTAGAGCAAGCCAAGGTTCCCTCACAGGCACCTACAAAAGCAGCAACCACAGCATGTATCTCTCTGCACTAAACAATGCAAACTTAGCTTATTAAAGGTAAACAGTACTGAGTTTTAGAATCAACATTACAATACTAAATATAAGGACTTTATTTCTGAGAAGTAAGAGGGATGTCCCTTCCCTGGGCACGTATATGGACGCACTTGTGCGCATACACATGTGCATAGTCTGAAATCACTCATACAGTATTTTACAAAAGTTCTGGACCAGGTGCTATGAAGGAAACAGTACTAATATTGAAGCTGAGACCTGCATGCTTATAAATATGTGTACATTTTTAAAAACATTCAGCAATAATTTATCTTTCCTACAGAGTTTCACAGAATTTACAAAGACTTGTGTTACATAAAAGGAATTAGAAAGCAACCAAACATACACCTAAATAAAAGTTAAGTATTCTTCCCTCTCGATATCTCATATTAAACAGGGCAGAATGAAAATTTACACTGAATTAGTCTGAAAACATTTTTAATGGATTTGGTTACTAGCATTCAACAAATATCTACTTGTCTTGATTTCTATTTTTATCTCTTCAATACCCAATCCAGACAAAGGTAAAATGGCACCTCCCCCCCCCCCAGAGGTACTACTGGACAAATATCAGGAAATCCGATCTCCTTCTGTCCTTAAAATGTAGGTTTAACAATACCTATGAAGTATTTCCAATTAAACAAATCCTGAGAACTGTATGCCGTGTGCAACAGTGAAATTCACAATCCAAGGCAGGATGAGGTGTATGGGGCTGCAGAGGCAGACAGTGGGCACACCACAGGGGGTCTCCACGTACAAAGCTCAACCTTGTCTTGTAAGCCCATTACTCCCAACCTGACTTCCTGACACACTGGGTGGCTAACTCACATGCTCAGGTAAGTCTTTCACTGTGAGTTGCCATAGAAGTGAAACTGGTCAGGGGGTTTTGAATACCTGCATCTCCCCACCTCTTCTCCTAGATCCAGTCCCAGGAACGATGGTGGATGTAAGCATCTGCTATAGGTTACTGAGAGATGGAAAAGGATTTTAAGTGGGAAAGTGACATGACATACTTTATTTTGGATAAATATGAGATGAATAACAAGCAAAATCCATGGGGTTTCCCCAAGTGGGAGGAAGAGAAAGAGAAAAGAAGCAGAGAGATCAAGGGGAGACCCCTCTAAAGGAGGGGAGTTGAAGTGAGAACGGCTGAAGAGACAGAGAGAACCAGAAATGTGCAATGTAAAGAAAGCCCAGGGAAGAACACATGTACGATGTGGTCTCAGTCATCTTGGAATGGAGACAAAGGGTTCATGTGCCAATAAATCCCTCCTGAAAGATGTACAACATTCCTTTTGTATCAGTTACTCTCCCTGCTCCAGTTCTTTATATGCTTTAATTTCCTCTCTCTCAGCTCTAGGAAGTTCTGATTTTTTTTAACCTTCTCTTAGAGGTCTTATTCTTACTGTCTAGTAATTTGCATTGCTCTGCTCAGGAACCTTGCCAGTTGTTTCCACATCTTACTTACACTACCAAGCTGAAGGTTGAAGAGACTATTCCAATAAGAATTTTACAAAAGTTTAATACATATAGGAGATTAACTTTTATTCCCACATGCTAAATTTCTATTATTCATTCTAGTCCTGTATTTATTCTTTAAATGAATGTACCACTTTCATGATCTCTTTATTTTATGGTCAAGAAATTAGTTTTCTTATTTTCTGTACTAGGATAAACTCACAACTCAAGCTACATAAGAGGGCTAATCCTAAACCAGGGAAACACAGTGGTCAGAATGTGTTAAAGTATCACTATAGAATCAAATCTGCAAAGAAACAAAACCACATGGAAAGCATTTACTGGAAGAAATATTCAATCCTGCAAAACTCCATAAAAAGAAACCAATCTGAATAGTACTTCTGGAGTTTAATATTTGACTTACATACTTCATTTTTATTTTTATATTTTTTGTAGTGCTGGGGGATTGAACCCAGTGGCATTCTACCTCTGAGTTGTACCCCCAGCCCTATTTTTTATTCCTTATTTTGAAACAGGTCTCATTAAGTTGCAGAGAGCCTCACTAGCTGAGGCTGACCACAAATCCGGGTCCTTCAGTCTCAGCCTCCCAAGTACTGGGATTACAAGTGAGTACCATCACGCCCAGCTGACTTACATACTTTTCAAAAATAAAAAGGAAGGGTTTTATACAATAGTGGAGAAATATATTTGGAAAAAAATAAGAGAAAAAAGTTTAAATAAGGTAAAAATTTTGGCATATAGGAAGCCTAAAACTGTCAGAACAAAAGGCTAAGGAAAAAAAAAATTACACCTTCTTTTTCCATCTTCTTTTCTGTGTGCCTTTTTTTTCTTTTTTCTTTTTTTTTTCTTCCTTTGTCTGGCTAAGACTTGCAGTGTGATATTAAATAGGAGTGGTAAGCGGGGTGTGGTGGCGCACGCTTGTAATCCCAGCATTTGGGAGGCTGAGACCAGAGGATCCAGGTTCTCAGCCAGCCTCAGCTACCTAGTGAGGCACTCCGCAACTTAGTGAGACCCGGTTTCAAAATAAAGAATAAAAAATAGGACTGGGGGTATAGCTCGGAGGTAGAATGCCCCTGAGTTCAATCTCCAGTAATAAAATATATTATTTTATAAATAAATAAATAAACAGCAGTGGTAAGAGTAGGCAGACACCTTTGCCATGTATATATGTATAGATGTACTCATAAAGAGATCACAATTTATAAGAAATGCATTCTCGAAGACTGAAAAACATAGAAGTTCCGTATGTAGAATTACTTTCTCAATGAAACAAAATGTAAAATAGGGAGTTGGGTTCTTATAGTTCATAAATCTATAATCCTCATACATTTTTGTTTTAAAATATACTTAGGTAGAACACACCTATGAATTAAAACTTCTAATATTGCTATATCTACCTCCAGATAGCCAAAAACACTTCATGCCTTGGAGAATAGAAAAGTAGTTACCAGAGGATAGGAGAGGAAGAGAGGAAATCAGATGCTATTCAAAAGGTACAAAGTTTCCATTAGACACTAAGAATAAATTTTTGAGATCTACTGTAATGTCTGGTGATTCTAATTAGTAATAATGTATATTTTTAAACTGCTGAGTAAATTTCAGGTATCTCACCAAAAACAAAGACAGATATGTTAATTAGCTTGATTTACCCATTCCACATTATATACATGTGTCAAGCATTACAATGTACCCCATAAATATATAAAACTATGACTTGTGAACTAAAAAGCATAACAACAAATACTTCATGCCTTAGCATGGAGAATAATCTGAATAAGGGACACATGACAGCTACACAGTCCCCGGTGCCAGCATTTTATTCACCATCCTTGCTTGATTATACAATTTTCATGAACTTAAGGTATATACAGCCAGGTGTTGTGGTGCACACCTGTAATCCCAGTTCTTGAGATGCTGAGACAGGAAGATCACAGGTTTGAGGCCAGCCTCAGCAATTTAACAAGACCCTGTTTCAAAACAAAAAAAAGTAAAAAGGGCTGGGGGTGTAGCTTGGAAGTAAAAAGCCCCTGGGTTCAAACCCCAGTACTAAATAAATAAAGTATACACACTGCAGCACCACTTTTATTTTGTTGGCATGCTGGCTAACAATTTGGAACTCTTTCTCCTGTATCAACAATGATACCCATCGTGACAGGTTTTTGGTTTTCTTCATAGCATTCTGTCACTTCTAACTTCTATTCCAAAATAGATCATTTTCAAATGCATTTTTCAGCATTAACACTTAATGCTTGGCTCTGAAACCAATACAGGCTTTAAAAATGATTTCAAATTGTAACCACAGTTTAAGATACCAGCAACAGAGCAAGCAAAATCATACAGACATTCAGATGTCTGTAGACTGCACGGTTCACATGAGGCTGACAAAGGATGACAGGTATTTGTTTACCAGCCAAAGCACACCACTTTAGTAACAAATGTAAAATTTACAACTCACAAGGCCTGCCATCTTGAAATTACAGGACTTCTGACAGCAGTTTTGGTTTCACAATACTTGTGATTTTGCTAGAGTAAGAACTTAATATTCTTAAGTTGTATAACTCCAAATCTGCATAATTTTTAAATTATACTAAGAATAGTAAGGCATGGTTATTGATTTTTCAAAGTTAGACATTAATAAAACTCCTGAATTTTTTTCCAAACAGAAATAATGATACTAAGGGTTTAAGCAAACCTTCGAAAAATCTTAGGAACTTATTTCTCAGAGAAAGATATCTGCAGACTATTGCTCCTTTCCTTTCATAGAATTTGAGTGCTGACCAACAGGAAAAGATAGTTTTTTGTTTGTGTACCTTATTTTGTATATTTATTATGATGCCAATAAGAGAGTGCCTATCTCCACACCTAACCCCTTTCCCAATCAAAAATTTAGAGGCTGGCTGAATGAGAATATTATGTATTAAAATATTAAATTATGTATAAACATAAAATCTAATTTTCTAGGGTAAAGATTGACCTAGCATAGTCAGAAATACATTAAGAAGCATGATGGGAATAAGTACAAATATAGAAGGAAAAACGCTGGGCATGATGACACATACCTGTAATCTCAGTACTTGGGAGACTGAAACAGGAGGATCGTAGGTTTGAGACCACCCTCAGCAGCTTAGCAAGAACTTGTTTCAAAAGGGATTGGAGTGTAACTCAGAGGTAGAATGCCCCCTGGGTTCAATCCCCAATACTGCAAAAAAAAAAAAAACAAACCAGGGGCAGTTTTACAGTGCATGTCTATAACTCCAGTATTTGGAAGGCTGAGGTATGATCAAGACAGGTTTAAGGCCAGTACATGGTAACTTAGTGAGATCCTGTTTAAAAATAAAAAACAAAATAGGAATGTCCAAGTTTACTCCCCAACACACACACACACACACACACACACACACACACACACACAGTCAGCCATCATAAACTAGATAATAAGAAGATATGCAGCTGCCCCCTAGTGACAGAATACTGCAACACACTGAAAACTTAAAAATAACTATTATCTAAAAGACTACTTTACTATAAGTATGGAAATTCCTCAAAACTCTAGGAATGGAAGCACCATATGACACAGATATACCACTCCCACGTATTTTTCCAAAGAATTAAAGTCAAAATACTATATTGATACATGCATATCCATGTTTATAGCAGCATAATTCACAACAGCAAAATTATGGAACCAATCTAGGTGTTTGTCAACATACAAATAAAATGTAGTATTCACTAAATGGAACAGCTACTTAGTGAGGCCCTCCGCAACTTAGTGAGACCATTTCAAAATAAAGAATAAAAAATAGGACTGGGGGTATAGCTCAGAGGTAGAATGCCCTTGAGTCAATCCTCAGTACCGAGGGGAAAAAAAACAAAAAACCTACACTGAGATTCCATCTCCAGAAAGAATGGTAATCATCAAGAATACAAACAATAAGAAATGCTGGTGAGAATGTGGGGGAAAATAAATGCTTGTACATTATTGGTGGGACTGTAAATTAGTATAACCACTATGGAGATCAGAATGGAGGTTCCTCAAAAGACTAGGAACAGAACCACCATGTGACCCAGCTATACCACTCCTGGGTATCTTTCCAACGCAGAGGTCCTCGGGCTAATGTCAGGAATATAAATTTGATCCTAACTGCAAGGTCCCCCTGGCTGTGGGCTCAAAAGCAGAACTAGATTAGCAGTGACTGGCCAGCCCCCAAGTGACAACGGTAAAGACAGAGTCAGTAGGATACACTGGGACACATGTTGGAGGAGCAAATGACAGAGGTGCTGATGGGACACATGTAGGGAGGGAGTAAGAGATGCCCATGGTTTCTGGCTTGAGGAGCTTGGTAGTGCTCATCACTGAGACAGAGAAGACTTGAAGAAAGACAGATTTTTTTTTGGGGGGGGGGGTGTATGAAAAGCTGTTTAAAATACCTTTGAAATTTCCAAGAAGAGATGTGAAGCAGGGAGTTGGACTGCAAGTCCAGGGCTCAAAGCAGAAAGGTCTAAGCCAAAGACATAAAGTTAAGAGTTTATCAGCATCTAGAAAGGATTTAAGGTAAAGAAGGAATGGTATCATCCAGGAAGAAACTGTACACACTATATACTTGGTCAGCCACATGTGGAGTTTGGTATTCATCTGTGGGTATGGCTTATGACAAGGTCAGTGTTTAGAGTGTCTTCTGTATTTAATTAATGAGATAACTGTCCTATGATAAGGTATAATAACTGCTTTATAAAGATAACATTTCAGACTTCTGTATTTCATCTTTACTCCAGAAGGAGGCTTAGACTTAACTCTATTTCTGAAGCTAGTTTAGCTTATCTAAAGTTTATATTTACAAACCAAATTTCTGGTCATATTAGTTTGTTTATTTTTGTGGTCCTGGGGATTAAATCCAAGGATATTCTACACAAAGAGGGCCACACTAAGTTGCTGAGGCTGGCCTTGAACCTGTGATCCTCCGTCTCATCCTTCCAAGTACTGGGATTACAGGCATGTGCCACCTTACCCGGTTTCAGGTCATATTATGATCTTCGAAGATTTCTTCTAAATGTGCATTTCTATGACACTAGCAGAATTCTTATCAAACCAATAAAGATCATACTGGAATTAAATTTTGATATTTCTGGCATACCTGGAAAAATTATTTTAGTGCTTATCACTGTGATGAGATTATGAAGTTTTAAAATTATTCTTAATGTATTTTAATTTGTTATAAAAACAAGGAATTTGTATTAATACCTATGTTAACAATAATAGCTAAAATTTATTTAGTACTTGCTTAGATTGATTCATTTGATTTATTTATTTTTTTTTTTTTGTGGTACTGGGGATTGAACTCAGGGGGGGCGTTCTACCTCTGAGCTATACCCTATTTTTTATTCTTTATTTTGAAACCGAGTCTCACTAAGTTGCGGAGTGCCTCACTAGGTAGCTGAGGCTGGCTGAGAACCCGGATCCTCCGGTCTCAGCCTCCCGAATGCTGGGATTACAAGCGTGCGTCACCACGCCTGGCTCATTTGATCTTTATAGCAACATTATGAGGTAGATAATATTAACATTATCCCCATTTTGCAGATAGAACACAAGCTATGAAGAGGTAAGGTGCCTAACCCAAGGTCACAAAGCTGGTGAGCTGGGACACATGTCCAAGCAGGAAGACTCCTAACCACTCCAACAAATGACTGTCTCAAAAAAAAAAAAAAAAAAAGTTTTTAACTGTGAGTCACACTATGAGTTCCATTTTAGAGCATTACCCGGTACACACATACTTTGTAAAATAGCTAAATAATACTTTATAAAGCAACACCCTTGCAAAACAGTTTTTATATGTTCTGTTTTTATATGTTCTGTTCTTTTATTTTTTAAAAACAGTAGTTGGAAACCATTAATTTCATGACCCAGTAATGGTTACCACCTGCAATTTGAAAAACACTGTACTACAATATATAATCACAAATGAAAGGGAAAAATTTAAAAAGTATTTTCAAATATTTAGATCACGTGTTTTAATTTAGAAAAAAATTAATATAAATTCATGAAAATTATCTATACAAATAAAGTATTTTCCATTATTTTGAGAAAATGTAGCTTTATGTAAAAGCAGTTGAGAGTCATTTAAATAAATGTCTAAAGCTAATTTTCATCCTTATAATTTTTTTGTTAAATGGTACATTTAACAAGCTTTGGATAATCAATACAAATAAATAATACCTGTCAGAAAAATAGGCAAATAATTTGAGGAGGCAATTTATAAAATACACTTTCCTAAGAAATTCCACCCCAGGAATTTACTGCAAGAAAAATATAGAACATATACATAAAAAGTACTTCTGCGGATGTTCTCCTTAATTCTATTTATAATTCTTGAAAATTAGAAGTCACCTAAATGCCTAGAGAAGAGGATGGAGTAAATAAATCATGGCATATCTATATAACAGAAAAGTACGTGACCACTGAAAATGTTTTCAAAGAAAATTTAATTTCAGATATTTTTCTCATGATTTGTGAAGGTGGGAGCATCTAAAACCAGTAATCTTTCTTTGTTCAGGGGATGCTAAGTCCTAAAATCTTCACATAATTCAAAACTTGTTCAGACTAATTTTCTAGTAGAAATTAATGCAGAGAGAGGCAGGACAAGAATGCAGGTGCGTCTTTCAGCCAACAGAAACATCCGCCATTGCAGGTTGAGGCCTGTTACCCATGTGCCTCCCTGTCACCACATCATGGGTATGTTTGCCGGTGTCCTTACTCAAGTGATTGCCGTAGACTTAAAAATACTCCCACTTCAGAGAAAAGCCTTGTGCTCTCCCTCTCTCTGCTCCTGCTTCCATGCCCTGAGATCCATGGTTCCTGGTCTCACATGGACTGAACCCCAAAACCACGAGCTAACAAATCCTCCTTCCTCTTAATTATGTGGTCTTTAGATTATAGTTGTGAAAATGCTGCCACATACAATAATCTAATTTAAATTATCTGTATCTGATTATTGATTGTTTTGCATTTCACTGTTTTTATATCAAAATAGAAAGCATGAAAATAAAAAATACTCCTACTTCGATGTCTTTTTAAAACCACCTCTCTAAACCCTCTCCCTATTTAGTATCTCTCCTAAATTAACAGCACAGAATGCCAGAGTCATCGTTTAATCTTCAGAGTGTGAGATTATGTTTAACATCCTTTCCCAAGTAACTGACTTTGGGGTGTATTTCAACACCACTTAATTAACACTGTTCTAAATTATTAGCATCCAAATTTAAAATGTTTCCACTCATAACAGTCACAAGTTCTAATGCACAGAACATGGTTCACCCACTTCTGTCAAAGATCAAGAAGCATTTCTATCAGCTAACCTGGCTCTACCATATGGCATTAACACAAGTAGAGTTTACAATTCACGACTGTCAGCTTTAAAACTAAGCAAATCTCTTAACATCTAAAAATGTGAGGCTGGGAGTGGTGGTGCAAGCTTGTCATCCCAGTTCTTGGGAGGATCAGACCAAGAGGATTGCAAGTTTGAGACTCTCATCAACCTAGCAAGACCCTGTTTCCAAAAAAAAAAAAATTTAAAAATAGGGCTGGGGGTGTGGCTAAGAAGTACCATTCCCCAGTACCAAAAATGAAAGTAAAAAATAAAAAAATTTTTAAAAATGAAAAGATTCACAAAATTTCAAAAATCTGTATGTAATCTGAAACTTTAATATACTGCCTTTATTTTGTAACTCATACTTGGATAAAATACAATCGTAATACGTGTTTTTAAAAAGCATAGAAAATGTTCTTTAATGATTACACGTGGCTTCTGAAATTTCCTATACTGATTATATATTGATTTTTGGTGTGTCTATGTGTGTGGTACTGGAGATTGAACCCAAGGGCATCCTACCTCTGAGCTATACCCTCAGCCCGATTTTATTTTGAAACAGGGTCTCATGATGTTGCGGAGACTGGCCTGGAACTGTTCTGTCTTGGACTCCCTGGAACTGTCCTGTCTCGGACTCCCAACTACTATGATTATAAGTATGCAGCTCTACACTCAGCCCAATTTTTTAACAGTAGTACAATATACATAACAGAAACTCTACCACTGCAACAACTTTTAAGTGTACAATTTAGTAACATTAAGTACATTCAAAATAACCATCACTGAGCCGGGCGTGGTGGCGCACGCTTGTAATCCCAGCATTTGGGAGGCTGAAACTGGAGGATCCGGGTTCGCGGCCAGCCTCAGCTACCTAGTGAGGCACTCTGCAACTTAGTGAGAACCTGTTTCAAAATAAAGAATAAAAAATAGGGCTGGGGGTATAGCTCGGAGGTAGACTGCCCCTGAGTTCAATCCCCAGTACCGAAAAAAAAAAAAAAAATCACCACTATTTCTAGGAATTTTTAATAATCTCAAACAGAAACTTTGCACCCACTAATCAATAACTCCTCTTTTCCTCCCTCTTTCCAGTCCCTGGTCATCTCTATGCTACTTTTCCCTCTGTGAATTTTCCTATTCCAGATACCTCACGTTAAGTGGAATCATACAGCATTTGTCTGGCTTATTCTACTTAGCGTAATATTGTCAAGGTTCATCCATGTTTTAAGATGTATCAAAATTTCACTCCTTTTTTATGACTGAATAATACTCTACTGCATGTATATACTACTTTTTTTTTTTACATTCACCTGTTTATGGACATGGGTTGATTCTACCTTTTGGCTATTATAAATAATGCTGCTATGAACACAGGTATGCAACTAACTGAGTTTCTCCTTTAATTCTTTTGAATTCCACTCCCAATAAGTGAAATCATTACATCATATGCAAACTATGTTTAACTTTGGAGAACTGCCAACCTGTTTCCCACAAAGACTGTACCATTTAACATTCTCACTAGCAATGCAGAAGGGTTCCAATGTCTACTCATCCTTGCCAACCCCTTATTTTCCACTTCTTGGTAACAGCCATCCTAATGAGCATGAAATAGCATCTCATTGTACTTATGGGCTATTTGATATAACACGAGATGAGCACAAACAATTGTAACACCTGCTATGTGTCACATACTGTTCTGAACATATATATTAATTCCCTTAATCCTTACAAAAGCCCTATAAACTGACTACTGTTATCTTCATTTGACAATAAAAATGAAGCAAAGGGTAAGTCAGTAATTTAAGGTCACAGAGTGTTAAAGTACTAAAGTGACTACAAAAGAAAAGTTAAAATGTAGAGAAAAGTAGAATGACAATAAACCCACAATCAGTCAAGCATAGTGGCACACGCTTGTAATCCCAGTACTTGGGAGGCTGAGACTGGAGGATCCAGGTTTGCCACCAGCCTCGGCTACTTAGTGAGGCACTCCGCAACTTAGTGAGACCCTGTTTCAAAATAAAGAACAAAAAAAAGGATTGGGGGTGTAGCTCAGAGGTAGAATGCCCCTGAGTTCAATCCCCAGTACCGCAAAAATAGATGAATAAATAAATAAATAAATAAATAAACCCATAGTCTGAGCAAGAGACAACCAATATTTTATTAAATGTTTGGATAACACCCCTAGTATTTTTTTAATGTGCTCTGAAAAACTGAAACTAAATACCTTATGTTTTTCATGTATAAGTATCTACTTATTTTATTACTAATTGTTATCATTATTTATAATGGTTGCTTACTATTCTTTAATTTAGAAATGTCATCACGGACTTAATCCCTATTTTTAGACATTTAGGTTGTTTCCCCAATTTTTCCTTAAATACACTTTTTCAGGAACCCACTTACATTGCTAAAAAATAAAAAAAGTATAAAGTGGGTACAGCACACACTTGTGATCCCACTAAATGGGAGGCTGAGACAGGAAGATCGCACTGTACAGTTAACTTTGCAAGACCCTGTTTCAAAATTTTTAAAAAGGCTAGGGTGGGGTGTAGCTCAATGGTACAATTGGCCCCTAGGTTCAATCTGGAAGGAAGGAAGGAAGGAA
>PVLC010004745.1:49621-82513 GCA_004027655.1 Graphiurus murinus | reverse complement strand
CAGCCCTATTTTTTTTTTTTCGGTACTGGGGATTGAACTCAGGGGCATTCTACCTCCGAGCTATACCCCCAGCCCTATTTTTTATTCTTTATTTTGAAACAGGTTCTCACTAAGTTGCGGAGTGCCTCACTAGGTAGCTGAGGCTGGCCGCGAACCCGGATCCTCCGGTCTCAGCCTCCCGAATGCTGGGATTACAAGCGTGCGCCACCACGCCCAGCTTCTCATCAGTATTCTTAATAAATGTTCTTTCAGCATGTTTAAAATATGACTTAATTTATATACAAAATTACTAATATAATAGAAAGAATACCAGATTGAGAATAAGGAGACTTGGATTCTATATCCATTTCTGCTGCTAACTAGCTCCTTGATTTTAATAAAGTCTATTTTACTTACTTGTCCCACTTCCTCACATAAATCAAAGGATTGGATAAGATTACCTATAAGTATCTGTCCAGTTTTATTATTATGAATCAGAAGAATACTACTATGAATAACCAAGTACTTAATTCACACAAATCAATGACTGGCCCAAGAACTAAAGACAACTGTATAATAAACCATAATCTCCTTTTGCAAAATATTATTTTTCTTCAAGATACTCTAGGTATTCATATAGACATTAAAACTATTGTCCAAATAATATTACTATACTGAAGTATTTTTTAAATATTATACCTACCCAATATTTCAAAAAGAAGTACATTTTTCTGTGCATGTTCACGCCAATACTTCATGCTTTCAATGACTGCAGAAATAATCCTCAAAGAATTATTTTTTTCCTTAAACTGTAACTGACATGAGGCATCCTTTTGAAAAAGTAAAAACCTAACATTAGAAAAGTCTTGCTTTTTGTTTTTATCATAATACTTTCACCTTCTACATAAAGATTCTAAGCCCTTAGTATAAATGTGTAGAATGTATAAAAAGAAGTATTAAAATTCTTAATTATTTCCCAAATTAAACTTATCATTAGTGCATTATAGGAGAAGAAAATAGTATATCATCTGCAAATAGGGACAGTTTTAATTCTTCCTTCCTACTTGTACTCCTTTGATTTCCTTCTCTTGCCTTATTGCTCTGGCTAGAGTCTGAAGAACTATATTGAAAAGAAGTGGTGATAATGGACATCCTTATCTTTAGTGGGAACTCTTGAAGTTTTTCTCCATTTATATGATGTTAGCTGTGGGCCTATAGTATATTGCCCTTATGATGTTGGAATAGACTGAGTTTTCAAATAAGCATCATGCACCAGTTCCTGTGATGAGCAGTGAGTAAAACAATTCTTTTCTCTAATTTGCTTCATTCGTTCAATTCAAACATATTTTTTGGGCACCTACCATGTGCCAAACATAGCTATCAAGGAAACTATAGGAATAAAATAGACAAGGTATCTGCCCTACATGTTTTACAATTTAAAAGGGGATTCAGCCAGGCATGATGGTGTATGCTTGTAATCCCAGTACTTGGAGGCTGAGACAGGAGGATAGCAGGTTCGCAGTCAGTCTCAGCTACTTAGTGAGGCTCTCCACAATCTAGTAAGACCCTGCTTTAAAATAAAAAATAAAAAACAGGGCTGGGTATAAAGCTCAGAGGTAGAATGTCCCTCGATTCAATCCCCAGTTCCAAAAAAAATTATGAAATTAATTCTAAGATCCTGAGTCCTTTACCTTGATGTGCAGCCTACTCTTTCCTTCTCTTATTAAAACATGTTCTCAAGAATGAATCTAATGATATTATTTCTAATGTTGTCAATACCCAATAAAGTTTACTGAGTTCAATCCCCAGTACCCTCCTACACACACATAAAAGGGGATTCATAAAATAAATATATAATAGAACATTAGGAATTTATATGTTCTATTAATTTAAAATACTAGGCTAAAAAGATAAGGAGAAAACAGTTATTATTTGAAATAGGTGGCTAAGTGGGTACAGAGAGAAGTGTAATGGCTCTGAAATAAAAATGTGCTCAGCATTTTTTGAGGATCAATTAAGAATATAGTGTAAGATATTTATTCTGCCTATCCAAGAACATGGTAGATCTTTCCATCTTCTAAGGTCTTCATCGATTTCTTTCTTCAACTTTTTATAGTTTTCCTTATAGAGGTCTTTTACCTCCTTGGTTAAGTTTATCCCTAAGTATTTTATTTTTCGGGGTGCTATTGTGGGTGGAATTGTTTTCTGGATTTCTTTTTCAGTGGATTTATGGTTGGCATACAGAAAAGCTTCTGATTTTTTAAGACTGATTTTGTATCCAGACACTTTGCTGAATTTGTTGATCAGTTCTATAAGTTTTTTGGTTGAGTTTGTTGGGTCTTCTAAGTATAGTATCATGTCATCGGCAAAAAGGGATAGTTTTAGTTCTTCTTTCCCTATTTTTACCGCTTTGATTTCCTTCTCTTGCCTTATTGCTATGGCTAGAGTCTCAAGTACTATATTGAACAGTAGCCAAACTATGGAAGCAGCCAAGATGTCCATCGACAGATGAATGGATTACAAAACTATGGGATATGGACACAATGGAATTTTACTCAGCCATAAAGAACAAAATCATGTTATTTGCAGGGAAATGGATGCAACTGGAAAACATTATGTTAAGTGAGATTAGCCAGTCACAAAGAGTAAAGAAGCATATGTTCTCCCTAATATGCGGATGCTAGGGAGAAGATGGGGCATAAGAGGGTCTCCAGATGAAAAAGGAGAGACCCTCGATAAGCAAAGAAGTTGATTTAAACGAAGGGGATGGATTGGGGGGGACACCCTAATGTATATCAAGGTCACTCACTAAACTGAACTTGAGAGGGAAGAAGGACGAGGGAGCGGGATGGGAATTTGGGGAAGCGGTCAAATGAGAAATGTGTGCACATACGTCGTTATCAATTTGTACCTAATAAAGATGTATGCTTACAATGCACGAATAAATTTAAAAAAGCAGAATATAGTGTAAGATACTAATTTTCAAGGGTAGAGGGGCAATTTTGTGAGGATAAGTATTGTGAAGAATGGAACCTTTAATAAAAAATAAATTTACTTTTCCTCCTTCTCCCACTCCTAAGATATGCCTCCTGTTGAAGATTAATGTCACATGAGCCACCATAACTAAGGTGACTATCATTCTTGTATGTAAGAAAACAAAGTTGATAATCACTGCAAAACATGCTACATTAATCATATTTCCAGAAAGAAAAGAAAAATGGAATTTACCCTGATGGATTTTTGAAAAGACTGCTTTTTAGAATGGTGGTTCCCAGGGGTTTGAAAAAGTAGGGAATGACAAATAATTGTTCAATAGATACAGAGTTTCTATTTTTTGAGACAAGAAAAGTTCTGGAGATAGATGGTAATAATGGTCACACAATGATATGAATGTATTTAATGCCACAGAACTGTATGCTTAACATGGCTAAGATAGTAAATTTTATGTGTATTTAAGCTACTTTAATTTAAAAATAATTTAACAATTAATTATTGGATTAAGGGGAAATAAAAATTATTAATGGCTATCATTTTAAAATAAAAATATTCAAAAAATTTTCTACTCAAAAAATAAAATAAGACTGCTTTTTCAGACATATGGGGAGAATAAACAGGCTACTTAAACATCCAAAGACTAACAACAGTAAGAAGCTGTTCCCACTCCTAGCTGAAAAGGCAAGGGGAAGAATTGAAATTACCAAGCCCAAGAAAGCTGGACTCATGAAAGTGCTATGCCATGCAGGGACATAGACGCTACTATCAATACAACATTTAAGTATGCAGAAAGTGAGAAAATATAACCTCTCCTCCCACCCTTTGATATCCTCCCAGTGACTCCCATTGGCTGATCTTTAACAGAAGTCAGCAAGTAAGGGATCCCAGGATGATGAACTATTTAGGATGATTCAGCCTTCTACAGTACAGAGAAGGGCAAGTGAAGAATCTGTTGGGCCAGGGAGCAAGGAAGGGATGATAGAGAATAACAAGCACACATAATATATAGAAGACATTTACAAAAAAACAAACAGGACACTGTGCATAAAGCAGAAGCGAAGTTGAGGTACAGGTACAGAGAAAAATATAAACCAAAGTAGAGAAGTATTAGAGTATGTGCCTTGTTTAGAGCCTGAATGACTAGCACACTGGAGATTCTAGCAGAGTATGAAATATGAAGCTGGAAAGGTAGAATAGGACTAGATGATAAAGCAGAGGTCAGCAAATGATGGCCTACACTTCAAATCTAACCTGCTATCTGTTTTTGTAAACTGTTATTGGCATACAGCCCTGCCCATTAACTTATGTATTGTCTATGGCTACTTCAAGCTACAGTGGCAGAGTTTAGTAGTGTAGCTGAATAATTGCAACAGAGATACTATGGCTCATAAAGCCAGAAATACTTATTATCTCGTCCTTTACAGAAAAAGGTTTCTGGTCTCTGTTTAAAAAAGTCAAATAATAACATATTGAAGAGCTTGGATAATTTCTGCAAGCAATGGATAAATCATCATTATCTTAATAATTAGTAATCAGTGAAAGCCAGGATCCAGCAAGAAACTCTAAAGCAACTATGCAAAAGAGGAGCCAGAAATATTTTAGAAACTATTTTTATTTAAAAAACATATATATTTATGTAAATAATATATATTATATATAAACATACTATATATCATATATAATACATTTATATTTCAGAAACTAACGTTCATCCACTCCAATGTAATTGGATATTAATAATCAAGTAACAAATGTCATGGGATTAATTTCAAATGCTCTTTCCTCTGTGGTAACTTTCTAAATATTTATTTACCTCACATTTTAAATAAGTCATCCATTAATATTTAAATGTTTACCTTCAGAGTGTTTTCTTCTGGTATACCATCCAACACTTTTTTCTTAAATTGAATTTGTTGAAAATTGGGCTTAAATGCCTGTGATGCACTATTTTTTTCTAGGCCTTTTATTGTAGAGCCAGATATTTTTGATGAATGTATTTGTCTGAGTGCCTCAGTTTCTCTGTGATGAGATAAGTTAGAAGGTTCAGACACTCTCAATTGCTTTTGTCGTTGAGCTCCCAAATTCACAGAATAAGAATTTTTCCCATCATTTGCTACTAGGTTTGTTCTTTTACATTGAGGCCTAAAATCATTTTTATCCCAAGTTTTCAAGCTTGTATTTTTGTTGTTATCTCTGTAGATATAATAGTAAAAAAAAAGGCCTTTGTCATTTTTTATATATTTTAATTAAAAATAATTAATGAAAACCTTACTTATATAGCAATTTATGGTTTACAAACTACTTTGTAACTCTAACTAGTTAGAAATTCCAAACATATAATCACAACAAACCTACAAGATATCTCTTTCCAGATGAGAAGACAGAGCCTGTGAGGAAATAATAATGCCCAAAGTCAAATAGCAAGTTACTAACAAGTCCAGATTCCAGAGATGACTAGTCTCCCAACTCACAGTGCTACAAAGTATATATTTTTTAAAAGTTCTATTGGTGCATTGTAATTGTCATGACAGTGATACATTCAAATATGTACATAACATTATTTGGTAAACTATGACAACCTCCACATATATCTCCACATGGAAAGAATATCAGGAGTTTTGCTTAATTCTTTATACATTTATTTTAAAATTTTCTACAAAGTAAAAAATATTAAACTATGGCTCATCAAAAATTCTAAATCACATGGAAAATTAATATAGGTAAGTTAGATGGCTATTTGGTTAGCTATTTTGTGCTTTTACAATGTAGCTGAAAAACCCTACTGATCAATCTGTTGTAGCACTTACTGGCTACATTACTCTAAGTGGTGCTGTATCAGCTAATCAGAACATGATGTTAATGAGGCCAAAATCAAAAGTGTATTTTCTAAGCAGGCTAGTTAAAAGTTTCAAAGGAAAAAAACAGTCCAAGTCACAAATTCTTAATTCTGAGTAAGTTTCCTGGAAATAACACAAGTATTACAAGAGGGCAATCGACACAATACATCTCTTGTTTAGGGGAAAAAAAAAAAAAAAAGTCTAGGTTCACTAGTGATCAGGAACAAACCTAAGGTTTTTTTGTTTTGTGGTACTAGGGATTGAACCCAGAGGCATTCTAACTCTCAACTATATCCCCAGCTTTTAATTTTTTGTTTTGAAACAGAATCTCGCTAGGCTGCTGAGAGTCTAGTTAAGTTTCTGAGGCTGGTTATCGAACCTGCAATCCTCTGTCTCAGCCTTCCAAGTATTGTGATCACAGGTGTGGACCAGCACACCCAATCAAATCTAGGTTTTAGCGGGGCATGGTGGCACATGCTTGTAATCCCAGTACTTGGGAGGCTGAGATAGGAGGGTTGCAGATTCTCAGTCAGCCTAAGTTACTTAGTGAGGCTCTCTGCAACTTAGTGAGACCCTGTTTCAAAAATAAAGAATAAAAATAGGGCTGGGGGTATAGCTCAGAGATAGAATGCCCCTGGGTTCAATCCCCAGTACCAAAAAAAAAAAAAAAAACAAAATCTAGGTTTTATGGGGCCTAAAGTTTGTATAATTTGGGAAGCAAGTACAAAATTAGGTATGAACATGATGAGAAATGACAATGACAAAATTTTAAAGTATAAATAAAACAAACATTACAATATCCAGAAAAATATTACTAGAATTATTATTCATTAGTTGCCTGATATACTACTATAAAGACTTTTTTCTACATTGATTACCTCTTCATATGACAACAATTTTGTAATTTTATTTTCAATAGAACAGAAGTACAATTTCTCTTTCCTCTCTCACAGCTATTCAAATTATTTTTATTATTTGTAGTCTAGAAAAGTTTCTTTCAGCTTCACAAGTACTTACTGGTAATAAGTAGTTCCTCTATCATTTTTGCTCAAAAGGTGTTCCTAGCTTGGGGACCAGCCCTGAGAGAACTAGGGTCCTTTCTAGTTTGCTCCCCCACAGAGATGCCACCCTCAAGGGCCATATGTTTAACTCATATGTGGAAGCTAAAGAGAAACTGGGAAATAATAAAGACTTCAGATGAGTGAGGGGAGATACTAGTGAAATGGAAGATGAGAGACCTGGGGAGGGGAGAGAAAAATGAGATCTGATGATAGAAATTATTCAAATAATCCTTTGTTCATACATAAAGTTATCTGTATCAGTGTAAATATTTATCTATGGGGAGGAAGGAGTTAGGAGGGACCCAGAGAGTATCTGTTATTCTGAACCTCATACTGTGAGGTATGATTACAATGCGCCAAAAAAAAAAAAAAACAAAAAAAAACTCTACCATGTCCTCTATACCCTAACTGGACCATGAAGCCTAAGTGTTACTGGGTTCTAAGTGCGGAAGAAGACTCACTTCCCTTGGATCCTTCCTTCTGGTGTAAAGTTAGATCTATATATTCATCAAAGTCCCCATGCTACTGCTAGGACTGAATGGATGTGAAGGCAGAGCTGGCCAACCACTAGCCAGGCAGGTAGCCCAAGATCATCATCAAAATACAACAGGTGACCCCCGGACAAGATAGTATTTTATGAGGCCTACATTCAGTCCAACTTGCCACCTTCTTCTCTGGCCCATGACATAGCTTTGAAGGGGACAATGCAAAAGAGGCCCCAATGCTTTAATAAGCATCATTAATTTCATGTTAAATTCTTCTTTGCTCTTTAAAAAACTCCTACTCTTTGAATAACCTACTGTATTATACTCACAGTTCAGAGCAGTAGAAAACAAGTAATAACCCCTTAAATTGCCATAATATATCATGAAAAATCAATAAAAATTAACATGTATAATTTTAAGAACATTTTCTGAAATTTATACTGTAACCTTTATAATACCCATTGTTTTAACATTAAGAAGATAAGTGTAACATATCTAAAAATTACGATGACCCTGTAAACCATTGGACATAATTATGGTATAAGTAAGACTACCTATGATTCTACAACTTGGAGAACCATAAAATTTAGAAGCAGAAGCCAAAATCATCTAAAAGAAGAGAAGTTGTTGGAGTGGAAAAGTGTGTGAATTCACACACACATACACACACAAAGACATTATGCTAATTATAACAGAAACAAACTAAAATTATCTTCTCCTTCATCCAATGGCTCTGAGGACATGGAAACCTCTGATTCACAAGTATTTAAGCTAAGGTTGTCCAGTGACAACCAAGGAACTTAAAAATCTCAACAGATTACATATTACAAAAAAATGCTAACGAGATCCTCAGGTTGAAAAAAATATGTTCACTGGTAAAAGTAAATATGTAGACAAAAACAGAACAGTCAACCCTCTGTATCCACAGGTTCCACATTTACAGATTCAACCAACAACAGCTGAAAACAGCTGAAAAGTATTTGGAAGAAATGCAACAGTACTGAACAAATACAGACTTTTTCCCTTGCCATTATTCCTTAAGCAATACAGTAATAAAAGCTACTTGTATAGCATTTACATTGTATTAGCTATTATATGTAATCTAGAGATGATTTAAAAGTAAACGGAGGATGTGAATAAGTTATATGCAAATGCCATAGTTAGTAGTTAATATAGAAATTTCCTAAATGTAATTAGTATGCAAATGCCATAGTTAGTAGTTAATATAGAAATTTCCTAAATGTAATTAGAAGAAAGAAGGATGGAAGAGTGGAGAGGAGGAAAGGGCAAAGAAAAAAGGATAGAATAGAAACTGTAAGTATACTCACCTCCAATCACCTTGGCTTCTTTCAGTATTTGATTGAATAGGCTTAGACATAGAATTTTGACTTCTCAGGGGATGAGAAATGGAAAGCGGTATTTGCCTTTCAAGGAAATTATGTCTCATTAAATATAAATAATTTGTTTTCAATTTGAGAAATGTAAACTATACATAGAAGAATAATATCAATCAGTAACAGACACACATTCATTAGTTTATATTTTTCCACATACCCTGTGTTCATTGTTTTCATTAAAGGAGCCAAGTCTTGATTCATAGCTTCCCAGGCCCAATCTCAAAAGTATAAGAACATAGATTAAAGTAAAATAGGTAGCACTTTTCAAATTATATTATATTTATTTAATTTGGGAAATAGCTCAGACTTGCTATTTTTCAAGGTCAAATTTCTCACTACTTATAAAAATATCTAAGTGGTGGTGGATTTTTTTTCTATGATGGAGAATGACCAAATAAATGCTGATCTGTATTAGTCCATGTTAATTTCTCATTTTCTACCCATAAAATGGGAACAAGGTAAACTTTGTACCTCAAATTCCCCTAATATGTACAAAAAATAATTTTGGAACTTCATTAAAGTATATGGGAACACACTAAATGAAATTAACACAAGTATTAATATATAAAAACATGTCTGAAAATTCTATTGTGTAAGATATTAATAATTTTTAAGTGTATCTCCCAAATTTAAATGTATATAATTAGCATGTACCCAATAGATTTCAGGATGTCTGCTTGCCTATGCCTTTATCCGTAAGGTAGTACAAGGCCAGCAAATATTACAATCTCCCAGAATCTACCACCCAGCTACTTGGTTCAGAGGTGAGGGCCCAACCATAAAGCTAAGCCAGGATTTAATGGTCTTACTTAAAGGATGAGATGAATCAGAGGCTCCCTGTCTCTAAGATTTAATCAAGAGCTACAGAAGGCAGTCAACCAATGACCTCTGAGAATGAATACTAAAAGACTATGTAAACTCCCAGCAATGGCAACTTGGTTCATGTGCTAGTTGGAGCTATAAGGAAGTAAACTGGATGATAGTGACTTAGTCCACTTGGACTGCTGTAACAAAATACCTTAAAATGGGTAATTTGTAATTACAGAAATTTACTTTTTACAGTTATGAAGGCTGAAAAGTTCCATATCAAGGCATCAACAAATTCAATGTCTAAAAGAAAGTTCACTCACTGCTTCAGAGATGGCACCTCTTACTCAAGTTCACTCATATGGCCAGAAAAAAGCCAACAGCTCCCTCACACCTTTTATAAGGCCAGTAATTTCATGCATGAGTTTTTATGACTTAATCACCTCTTACAGGCCCCATCTCTTACTACTATTACTGCATTGGTGATTAAGTTTAAACATGTGTATTTTCAGACCATAGCAGAGAGTAAAAGAACCAACAAATGAAGAAAGGCAAAAATGCCACAAAGCCAGGTATGCTGGCACAGACCTATAATCCTATAAGTATTTGGAAGGCTGAGACAGAAAGATCTTATGTTTGAGGCCAGCCTCAGCTCTTAAAGAGACCTTGTTTCAAAATAAAAAATAAAAAGGGCTAGGGGTATAGCTCAGAGGTAGAATGCCCCTAGTACTGGGTTTAATACTAGGAATTGAATTGGAACACAAACTCTGTAATTCAATACTAGGAATTGACTAGGCTTCTTCTGCCTTTTCTAAAATCTATTTTTTCCCATGTTTCCTGTGTTTTTTTCCCTGTTTCTGAGGCAACTTGAGTTTCTCCATTCTGTTACTACAAAATATATAGGTTAAAAACTATATGTGTTTTGAAAAAGAAAAAAAAAACTGTCTTTGCAATTTAGGTTACTACTTCATTAGAACAAAGGCTCCAAATCTAAGCTACTCTATTTAAATGCTAAACCACTCTTGTAGAGAAGGAAACTCAGATTCTTTACTGGAATATCCAGAAAGAACCAAGTAATCTCTATATTTGTATAGTGAAAAGAAGAAAAAAGGCTATTTTCATTATAATAATAGAAAAATAGTAATTTTCTACAATCCCAGTTCTTGTTTTCTGAAAATTTTCACCTTATTTATTTTCTTACCTGTTGGTAGAGGAGGGAAATCACAACTGTCAGAAGCAGTACTGATACCTGGATCATTTTTAAGTGGATTAGAAGTTAATGGCTGTCTGTTCCTCTTTTTCTGATTGAATAATGGTACAGGCAAACAGCCTACATTGAATGTACCAGTAAATTAGTATATAATAGGAAAATAATCAGATCTACTTACAGAATAATTGCTAATATATAATCACGTACAATTTGTTATATGTTAAGATATTTATTATAGGTATATTTCTATGTCCTCGAGTTGATTTTTACATTCTTCTTAAAATCCTAAATAGTCTCATGTATTTCTCTAAAAAGTCCTTTCTTGTTCTACCTTAACATTGCTTTAATTCCTCCTGTTTGGAAGCAATTCCCATCTCTTCTCTTATCTCCTAATCCTTCCCGTATCTACTTTTTGTTATCCTTTCCCTCCATCTGTGCTTACCTACTACCATGTCAACTGTAGAAAACTCATAGTATACAACAGAAGAGAGGAAGAACAAAATTTTGAACTGTGCTTTCCAAAACCCTCACCACTCATTGGATCATAGTAGTGCATCCTTTAGGGTCATGGTTCTCAATGTTTAGTTTGACTTAGATTTAATCAGGAATTTTGCCTAATGTGCAGGTCCTAAAACCATAACCCCACTCTTATAAATTTTATTTCAATAAATTTTGTGTGGAACACAAACTCTGTAATTTCAACAAGCATCCAAGATATCTATAATAATTTTCAATTGATCCTTTAAGAATGAGTTAGAGAAAGATAATATCCAGTTCAAATGAGAAAACATACTGTCTCCAGTTCCTACAGATGGCACAAGATGATCTCAAGTCAAGACAAGTCAGAATGTATAACTTTTTAGGTCCAAAAATCTTGTCCATTGCTTCAAAGAAAGTCATTGGAAGAACCCAGATAGGACCCACATTTCCTAAATCTTAGTTCAGACCTCTTGCCACTAATCACTGTCTATCTGATCCATCATCACTGTACTACAGGAGAATACTGACTCTAAAAAACTTTCTGATGAAAAGCTAGGAGAATTGTAAAGGCTTTTGGGTATTATGACTTCAAAGTAAATTTGATTTACATCTTCAAAGTATAATCACAGGCACTTTCCTTAAACTCTTTGTGCTGATATAACACATACTGAGAGACAGAACAACATAATGATTAAGAGCATGAACTTGAGAGCCAAATTCCTAGGTTCAAATCCTGGTTCTGACACTTAATAGATGACTGTGTCTAACCACTGTGTGTCTTGGTTTCTCATAGGGTAAATAGAGATGATGATGATGACAGTCTATCTCAGAGAGTGGTGAAAGGATTAAGTGGATTATACATATTAAATGTCTAGAAACATCCATCATAAATAATAGTTCATCCCCTGGTTCTTATTACTCTTAACCTTTGTCATACTTCCTAATAAACTGAGAAAACAGAAATGGTAGAAGCTATTAGGGGACAGATGTGCTTCCAGAAATATTTTTAACAAGTCAGCCACAAATACAACTAAAAACATCTCTATTTTGTAACTTTAAAAGCCTAGAACAACTCAAGCACATAGGGTTTGTAGAAAGAACATCAGAGTGAATCTAAGTTAGATTGATTTACTCCCATCTCTGCCACTAAATTTTTGCCTCGAGTAAGTTTTATTTTATCTCCCTGGATCTAAAAAGAAAAGAAGTTAGACTAAATGTTTAATCTTTTTTAAAATTCCTTTTAAAATGTTCCATCTATAAACTATGCAAGCTTTACATGACATATTCGAAATATAAAAATTTAAAAATAAAAATTGTTCAATACCTGCTGTACTTCGAGTTGAATTTTCATTTAGGTTTCTCTTCATTTTCTCCTATATCAAAAGTCTACAATTTTTCCTTTAGCATTCCAAATTTCTAAAATGGAGTTATTTGATTAAATCTTCAAAGAAAGAAACTTGTAACTCATTTTATATAAACAACAAAATTCCCAACCTACTAATTATGGAAATTTTGCTTTAAAACTATGTTCAAATCCGACAGTATACACATTTTTTTTTTTTTTTTTTTGTGGTACTGGGAATTGAACTCAGAGGCATTCTACCTCCAAGCTGCATCCCCAGCCCTATTTTTTATTCTTTATTTTGAAACCGAGTCTCACTAAGTTGCGGAGTGCCTCACTAGGTAGCTGAGGCTGGCCGCGAACCTGGATCCTCCGGTCTCAGCCTCCCGAATGCTGGGATTACAAGCGTGCTCCACCACGCCCGGCTCAGTATACACATTTTAAGGGGTTCTGTGCTTTCTGAATAAGAATTTACAAAAAAAAAAAAAAAACCCTATTTTTCAAGCTCTATTCAAAATGACTGGAGTAACTATAACCTTGCTTCCTAAATATATGTGGATTTTCACAGTCTATGGAACTTATTTCAGAATCAAGGACCCACCATGAGAATTCTGAACCAGTCTATAAAGCAGCAAATGGGCTACAGCATTCAAACTTATAGGAATGAAATACACAGTACTGAACTTGCCATATGACTACATGCTCTGTGCCCCCACTTTATGACATCTGCTTTGGCCATTAGTTTGAGACAACCAAAGACTAAATCCTCACTTAATGTCTAGAATAATTGTAAGTTTCCACAACTACAACAAATCAAATATTTTTTTCTTCAGAATATGCATATTTTCTGTTGTACTTTTTCCACATTAGCCTATTTCAATCCCAATTCAACAAATACTTGCCCAATGTATAAAAAGGCACGAAATAATGAAAATATTACCATAAACTATGTGTACATGTGTGACTATACCAACATCAATCTCAGTACTCTGCATTGGGAAGGGGGAAATGCGGAGATGGGGCACCAAGTGCTATGTGCACGTATGTCATGGTCAACATGATGTGATGTGAGACTATAATGCACCAATAAAAGCACATTTTTTAAAAGGCAATATATAAATCTAAGTGATTTCTGCTCCAAATTCCCTACCCAATGACACAGAAATCAACACAACTAAGGAATAACACAAATCAGATTGAGATAAATATTAACTTCCAAATATCACTGTAAAAATAAAACTTCGGAAACCTGAAGCCAGGAACCGCCTCTGCTCTATTTCCATATCTTGGACTTGATACTAGATATAGCAGGCCCTTTAGAAAACATTTTTGGTGCCAAAACAGAGGTTAAGCCACTTTTTCTCAACACAGAAATACCAACGAAACTTCTATCCTAAACCTAAGGGAGCTTATCCGGGCTGTTCCGCTTCTGAGGTTGTTGCTTTGTTGGTACTGGGGATTGAACCCAGGCATATACTACCTCTGAGCCACACCCCTCCCCCTGCCCCGCCAAGGCCTATTTTCTCTTTTATTTTGAAACAGGGTCTCCCTAAGTTGCAGAGGCTGTCCTTGAAACCGAGACCTTCTGTCTCAGCCTCCTAATTACAGGCACGTGCCCGTTTCAGTTTTTTTTTTCTTTTTAATGCCACATCCTCCCCTCAACCACTAACACTGAGGGGTGAGAACCCTAGTTGCCCTCCACTCGACTTCTAATCGGAGTTGAGTGCTTTAGTAATGTGGCTGGTGGTACTGATGGGCTCCATTTACGTACACATCCTGCCCCTAAAGACAGTTGCCTCAGACAGAGGCCAGGAGGGTCCATTTTGGCAGCACTTTCGGGGTGCGGGGGAGAAGTTACTGTCAAGGTTCTAGGTTCTCTTCCCCAAAATACCCCTTCCCGGCCCACCCAGGCGTTGGGAGCAGCTTGGTAACTAGGGTCCACCCAGGGTCTTTCCCTTCTTGACTCCCACACCAACAAGACACGCAACTTTAACCGCCAAATTCGTTCGCCTCAACGCTCGTCGAGCGAACCTCAGTCAGTGACCGCCGACCTTCTTCACCTCAGAAGAAACCCAAGCTCCGGAAGTGGGGCTATGCGCACGCGCACCTCAAATCCCGCACATGCGCAATTGCCTAGTGCCGCTGGCTGCGCAGGCGTACTGGCGCAGTGGGTCTTGGGGGTAACGGGGCTCCTGCTTTTGAGGTCAGAAGGGCCCCTGTGCCTCTCAGCCAAGAAGGACAACGTTAAAGACCCTCCCTTTGCGTTCTCACACTGAGGTACGCAGCTCAGGAGTGGTCCTACTTCTTTAGCGTTTTTTTCTGGTCACTGTTGAGCCAGAGACAGACCTGCAACCCAGCAAACCTCTGTGCCTCAACTGCGTCGGAAAATTGTGGCTCCCCTTTTCCTGCACCCACAGCTATTTCTTAGGTTCCAGACACCAGTTTAAGATGCTAGTGCCAGCCTGAACCGTGCCTAGAAGAGAATGACTCCAAGGCCACAGTCTCAAAATCAAGGCATAAATGTGTCTTGCTTGAGTTGACTGCATTTCTGAGCCAGATCAGTCAGCTGGAAGTAAGAGTTCCCAGGAGGCTGGTGTGAGGCTGGCGCTTAGATGATAGTGGTATGAAGCCGAAAACAGTGGCGGGAAAGCGCGCAGAGTTCTACAAAGGAAATGGAATGGTGCGAAGAGGGGCCCCTCTGAGCTCCCGCCTTCCTGCCTGGGAAGACTGGGTTCTTGGCCCTATGACTTTGGATAACTTACGTCCTCCATCTGTATATTTTCTTCCTCAGTAAAATAGTGGTAACAACGTTTAACTACTCTAAAAGTATTAAAATAAAACAAACAGCCCAGCTGGGCGTGGCGACGCTTGTAATCCTAGCATTTGGGAGGCTGAGACCAGAAGATCCGGGTTCACGGCCAGCCTCAGCTACTTAGTGAGGCCCTCTGCAACTTAGTGAGACCCTGTTTCAATAAAGAATGTCCCTGAGTTCAATCCTAGTACCTCAAAAAAAAAAAAAAAAAGAAAAAAAAAGAAAGAAAGAAAACAGCTCTAACACATTATAAGTGCTCAATAAATACTATCCCTGTTTCATAACAACAGCTGCCATTTATTGGGTTATTATTATTATAGGCCAAATTTAGTAATTTTAGATGAGTTCAGAGACCATGTTCTGTTTATATTCTACTCTCTGCTACTCAAAGTCTGGGATGAGTGAAGGGAAGAGGGCCTAGAGATGGAGATAAGTTCGTTAGTAAAGGACTAAGACTATAAGACAATAAAACATGCTAATAGCTTCTCTGAAAATTAGGTCAAATAAGAGTGTTAGGTGATAACACTGGCGGTAGTTTGAGACCAAATAATAACAGATCTTGGATGCCAGGGTAAGTAATAAGCTTTGAAAGAAGAGGGTAATCTTTTGAATTTGGAAAAACTTCTAGTAACAAAATATTTGAAAAGATTTGTTCATAATGGTACAGACAGGAGACTTACCCAAAATATGAGTCTAAGCTTCAAGAAACCTGATTTTTTTTTTTTTACCTGATAGGTACATACATACTTATACATACATACAACACCCGCTTCTCAAAAAATAAACACTTTCAAAAAATAGATTTATCATATAAAATTTTGTTAAAAAACAACCGTGACCCATTAAGTTCCAAGCTTTCAATTCTCCGAATATTTCAACAAAATTGACACAGGTGCTTTAAAATAGATTAAGAAGGTACAATCCAGATCTTATATATCCTTTATGTATTTTTCATATATGTATAAAATAAATATATATTCAAACATTCTAATAATTAAGCTATTTTCTCCCAAGAATAGAACTCTAAAAACATATTTATTTCAAAATTACCATAAGTAAGGGTCTGGGTATGTATCTCCATGGTAAAGTACTTGCCTAACATGCACAAGGCCCTGTATTCAATCCCCAGCACCACAAATAAAAAAAGAAAGAAAGAATAAATTACCATAAACAGTATATTTGTTGCCCAATTTAAGCCACATCTGGGTCAACTGGGTCAGTAGGCCTTAACAGGTTAAGCCCACTATGAGAAATATCCTGTGCTTTATCTGTAAGGAATGCAGACATGAGCAATATGGAATTTTTAGTAGTAGTTTATAACTCACCTGTTCTATCTCTACCTTATTCTGGTTATTATTTATTTCCACCTGGAAAGGTGGTCAGGATGGTAACAGCAATGGAGCCACAGAGAAAGGAGAAAATTAGTGAGATTAGTTTGATTGAACAACTCCTGGACAACCACATTATACATGAGACACTTTATAATATTGAACAGAAATCACTCCTTGTCCCCCAGTCTTACTATTTAGGAAACAACCCCACCTTCAATTTGTCTCCTGCACAATTTCTGACATTGATCTAGTCATAACAATGAAGTAAAGATTTGCTGGGTTTTTTTGTTTGTTTGTACATTATTTTATTAATTAGGTACTTTCATTAGCACAAAAATTTGTAGTGCTGGAAGTTATTACACTTACTTCAAACTATTACATATGCAACTTAATAGTGAGATAGTCACAATTAGAAAGGGTTTCACTTTGTATGCTATCAGTTTCTGAACTAATAAAACTGCATAGCTTTTGCAGGGCCCAAAACTCAAGTGTGCTTTGGGTAACAGGGAGTTAAAAATCTTTTGGAAGTTAACTTGGTATAAGTGTACGAAAAGCCTCTGTTGCTCTAGTTCTAAGGAAATGTTCTCTCTCTTTTTCTAATAAAGCTTTCCACAGAAGACAAACTCTGTGCACAATAAACAAGGTAAGTGTAGGAATGAATTACTGCAATTCATTAATTCTCTAATGAGTTATTCATTTGGACCTGTAACAGAAACTTTGTGAATGTGAAGTGTTGCTTCAAATTGCTAATCTGTTAAAATTCAATAAAACAAGCCTCAAAGTGCAAGTCATCTGTGCCAGGCACAAGTAAATAACTGAAGCAGCATTTCCAGAGAGACTGGGGCAAAGTACAGAACAAACTAGAAACCAGCAAGAAAGAAACAGAACATAGTAGAGTGTTAATGATTCACCATAGTTACTGCTCTTAAAACCAACGTAGCAATACAACTGTCATCTCTATGTTTACATGTGTTTTCATCATCTCTACACTAAAGTGTTTAGTGTACAGTAATGTGTGTTGAAAATCAAAGGCCGAGGGGTCTTTGTCTTAGGAAGTAATTTAATGTGTAAATTTAGATTTTGTCATTTTACTTTCTCTTTCTGCATTCAGTTTGTTAAGTATTACGAAGCATTCATATTTCATACTTCCTTCATGTAATTTAATTCTGTGCTTGTTTGTTTCCTGAGCACACTGTAGTGGTTGTTTTTGTGAACTGTGAAAGAGCAAAAGTAGAACTTCAGAGGAGAACCAAAATAACAGAGAGGTACTCTGTTGTCCTGTGGAAACACTGGACTTAATTAGAAACATGGGCCCTAGGCCTAGTTTTCTCTTATATAGCTGTGGAAATTTAATCAGCTTGCTTAACCTCTTTCTTTTATCCCTGCAATGGGGATATCAATACCTAACTCATCCTATCTTACCACATGGATGTGTGAATAAACTGAATGAATGTCTGCGGAAGAACATTATAAATTAAACTACTCTGCAATTAGAATGAATTACTCTTGCCGTGCCCCTTCAGACAGACTGGCATAATTAATATACAGTATTTCCAATATTTGAACATATTTGAATTTCTGGATGGTTGAGCATAAAATTGAATCAGATTTGACTCAGAGTAATTTCTGCAAAGGCATGTAATCGTCACAGTGTTCTGGATGGTTTCCCCTAATTAGACCTCCTTTGAACAACACACTCCAGAGAGTCTCTGCTGCCAGTAAGTGAGGCTATGTCTTTACAAACTCTTACGATGTGGTATGTATATATGACATACTATATATAATATGTCACAGGACATTCAGGTATTAGAAAGACTTGAAAATTGCAGTTGCTTTCCCTTTGGTATTGAGACAAGACTCCTGAGGAAGCTGATGCCGAATTACCAAAAACTTTGTGAGAAAGACATTAAGGAATGTTTCAATTAGTTTTTTAAGTCCCAGTGATAACGCTGATTGGATCCTTATGCCTCTGACTATGAAAAGCATTCTGAAAGAAGGGTGCTGATTTAAGAGGAGGTCTCTGGACAACTGCCTTTGGCTATATAGAGATGAGACTCAAATGCCCTTAGATCATGAAAAGTGTCTGAACTCATTTCAGAAAAGAAAGGTTTTCAAATGCCAATGGAAAAATAAATATAAGCCACTTCTTTATTTTTTTTTATTTTGAGGGGGGATTAGAACTGTATAAACTTTTTATTGTTAGAATAATCATAAAAGCCCCATTGGATGACATTCTAGCTGAAAGAGAAACAGCATTTTTGTATTAGTAAGAGATGATAACTTATTGCACTTAGATCTACTGACCATCTGAGGGAGTTAGAAGTTAACAGCTGCATCTCTAGTTGATCTTTGCATATTTTCATCCAAATATGGTAAAGGGCAGGGCTACCAAAGGGAGTGTCCATGTAGTAAACTGGGTTCAAAACTCATAACAGAAATTTTAAAAGCACTCCACCCAAGGGAAGTCAGTACTTTGCACTTTGGTTAAATTTTTGTTTCAGTTTAAATTTCTAAACTTCTCTTTGGAAATTAAGCTTCCTTTGATCTCCTCTCTTCTGAATTGCAGAAATCAGATACAACTACTTGGTAAAATGACCTCTTGTCATGTTGCTGAAGAACCTATAAAAAAGATTGCTATCTTTGGAGGAACTCATGGGAATGAGCTAACAGGAGTATTTCTAGTTAAGCACTGGCTACAGAATGGCGCTGAGATTCAGAGAACAGGATTGGAGGTCAAACCATTTATTACCAACCCAAGAGCAGTGAAGGAATGTACCAGATATATTGACTGTGACCTGAATCGTGTTTTTGACCTTGAAAATCTTAGGTAAGATTATATTTTATATCATGTGTATGTGTGTGTGTGTGTGTGTGTGAGTGAGAACACGTGCATATATATGATAAATATTCATGTTCATACATATAGTGGCTATAGTGAGTAAGATAACTTTCACTTTCAATCACACTGCACTGTGGATTTTACAGTCATTGAAACTGAGCTCTTTTACAAAATTTTTAAAGCACGACATTATTCTGTTTTTTTAAAGTCATATCTTAAAAGACACAGACTTAATAATTCTTTGCATTAAATTTAGCCAGTATACTTGTCTAGTTGTTAGCTGTCTAGGAAATTCACTGTGTTTTCTTACAACCATGTTTATGGTAGTGCATAAAGTTCTAATTAACAAAAATATGATGTTTCAGTTAATATTTGTTGAATGAATAAGTACCCATTGCCAGGAAACTTGAGACCACTCTGTGGGCTGAAGAATAGATGCATTTATTTACCTTCAGTGATATGTTACCATACCTGAGAATAATGAGAGCTAAAGACACTTCCCCAGAACTTTCTGAATGTGAATTACAGCAGTTATATAATTTTGCTTTCCTTTATAGTGTAATGGTACCACTGTATACGCCTCTAAGTGTGTGCTTTTCACCAGTTCTTTCTTTCATTTACCTAAAAATATTATTGAACATCTGTTCTTCTCATTGTGCCAGGTACAGGGAGAGTACAAAGCTGTGTACAAGATGGATTTTGCCCTCAAGTAATTGGTAGACTACTAGCTAAGATATGACATGTGCAGGAACAACTAATTGCACTGCTTTATGTACTTGTTTTCTAATAGACACTAATTTGAGTTAGAGAATTCCTTAGGTCCAGTCTCATCACAGAACAAAAGATGTTTATAAAATCATAATTTTTCTAGCATAAATGTTAATTTCTGAAATGATTTACCTTCATGATTAAAGTTATATCTTGAGATTACCTTGACACATTCATTAACCTAAAATAGCTGTTAACTAACCAGTTAACCAGAATAGTGCAAGTAAGAATTTGTTGAAGAATAACTTCTCTTTCTTCCCCCCCCCCCCCCGGTACTGGGGATTGAACCCAGGGGCATTCTACCTCTGAGCTACATCCCCAGACCGATTTTATTTCTTATTTTGAAACCGGGTCTCACTAAGTTGCGGAGGGCCTCACTAAGTAGTTGAGGTTGGCTGCGAACCCAGATCCTCCTGTCTCAGCCTCCCAAGCACTGGGATTACAAGTGTGCATCACCACACCCGGCTTGGAAATTCTTTTAAAATCTTCTATTCATAATAGATCTAAGAGACCTAGTGTTGTTGATAGTACCCTTTAAGGTCTTGCCCTGCCCAGTCTTTCAGCTTCATCTCTTGAGACTCTTCCATTCCAGTGGGACCTGGACTCTTTGGGAATGGGAATTCAGAGTATCCATTGTCTTTCAGGCCTTGACTCTGAGCAGCTGGGTGGATAGTGGTACCATTTACTCAAATAAGGTAGAATGATGGAGAAGCAAATAGTGTTGGAGCAACCTCATGGGATCATTTTATGAATTAACTTTTAAAATGTATTGTGTGTGAGTGTTTCTATTAGGAATTGTGTTTGGTTGCATATAACAGAAACTCGAAGCCAGGTGTGGTGGTGCATGCTTGTAATCCTAGTACTTGAGAGACTGAGACAGGAGGATTGGAGGTTCGTAGCCAGCCTCAACTACTTAGTGAGGCCTTCCAAAACTTAGTGAGACCCTGTTTCAAAATAAAGAATAAAAAATAGGGTTTGGGGGTATAGCTCGGAGATAGAATGCCCCTGGGTTCAATCCCCAGTACCACAAAAAAAAAAAAAAAAAAAAGAAAGAAAGAAAGAAAGGAAGGAAACCCAAAGGTAGTGGCTCAAACAAAGTCTCTTATTAATAAATACTAAGTCTAAATACTAAGTCCAAAGGTGGACAGTCCAGGGTTGGTGCAGTGTCTCCATGATATCATCAGTGCCACAGGCTCCTTCTGTCTTCTCACTGCACTTTTCTTCAAATGCACCTTTTTGTCCTCATGTTTTTGCTTCATAGTTGCAGAATGGCTGCTCTACCTTCATTTGTTTGTTTATTCTTTTTGTACTGGGGATTGAACCCTGGGGCATTCTACCTCCAAGCTGTACCCCCAGCCCTTTTTATTTTTTTATTGAGAAACAGGGTCTCACTAAGTTATTGAGACTGACCTCAAACCTGTGATCCTCCTGTCTAAGACTCCCAAGTACTAGGATTACAGGCATGCACCATCACACTTGGCTCTGCTCCACCTTCTTAATGAGTTTCCAGGAAGGAAATACTCCGGTACAAACTGTAAGTCTCTTGAAGATACTAGCAAGAATAGCGAGGAAATAGAACTAAATGGAATTATGCAAAAATGAGTGATTTGATGAGGAAAAATAAAACTTTAACATGTATAGTAAGGATAAAATGTATTCTAACCGTTGTGGGTACATGGAGAACCATTTGAGAATACAATAATAGCTATTAACCCTTGTCTTAGAAAAAAATATATATGCATGTAGCTGTAAAATTGTATTTTGGGAGGGTTTATAGACACTCATTTGTAAAGCTTATTCCTGGATCACTGGTGACTCCTGGCCTCTATTAAACATACCTAATTAAAGTCATATGAGCACATATGTTTGACTGTGTACACTGGAACTAGCTAGAGTGAAGGAGGAGGTGCACTTAATGATCTATCCCCCTAATAAATAACAAATGTGCTATAACTATGAAGAAATTGTATCAAATTTATGGGTATATTTTGTTCAAGGTTTAAGTCAAATAATAATAAATTCTGTTTAAAATGTGCTACCTGTGATCAACCATATAAATGAACTTATTATTTTACAAGCATGCCAATGCAGTATTAGTTGTCTGGAATCAAATGGAGAAAAAGATGTAATTTTCATTTATAAAGGTTTCAGCCAAGTTTTCACTTAACCTCACATATTTTTCATATTAAAGATTTGGCAACTAGTTCTTTGAACACTGTGTTCTTATTGTATATTTATATTATCTTAGCCACAGATGTTGTTAATCTTTCTCTTTCTGCTAATAACAGCAAAAAAATGTCAGAGGATTTGCCATATGAAGTAAAAAGGGCGCAAGAAATAAATAATTTATTTGGTCCAAAAAATAGTGAAGACTCCTATGACATTATTTTTGACCTTCACAACACTACTTCTAACATGGGGTGCACTCTTATTCTTGAAGATTCCAGGAATGACTTTTTAATTCAGATGTTTCATTATATTAAGGTAATGTCAATGTTATTAATTTATAAGTTAGCAAAAAAATTGTACTTTTAAGTCAATTATAGATGAAAAAAATAGAAAAGAATTAGGAAGGAAGATCTAAGAAAAATAGGATCTATTCCACAGCCAGACTGGGAGGTTGGGGGTGGGAACTATACCAAAATATACAGGCAGTGGTGACAGGCAGGAGAAAAGGAGAGGAAATAAGTAAAACAATAAATACAATGAATAAGATAATAAAATATTCATGGGTGCTTATGCCTATAAAATTATAAGTTTTATCCTGTCAGACACCAAATCATGGGCTATTTGGTGAAAACAAATAAAATGGATATCAGAATTATAAACGGTGTGATTGATTTATTACAATCACAGGGTTTTTAGAAGCTCAAGAAATTATCATTTGATGTTGACTAAAAGTACAGTGTCTTCCTTTCCTCCTGCCCTTTTCTCATTTGCTTCAGATACCCTAACACATCCAATTTTTTGGCATATACTTCATTTAGCTAATCATTTTAAGGCTCATAAATCTATAAGATAAGCCAGGTGTGGTGGCGCACGCTTGTAATCCCAGCATTTGGGAGGCTGAGATCGGAGGATCCGGGTTCGAGGCCAGCCTCCACTACCTAGTGAGGCACTCCACAACTTAGTGAGACTCGGTTTCAAAGTAAAGAATAAAAAATAGGGCTGGGGGGTATAGCTTGTAGGTAGAATGCCCCTGAGTTCAATCCCCAGTACCACAAAAAAATAAATAAAAAATAAATCTATAAGATAAAAAAAATTCAGCAATTGAGTGCCTATAGCTAGAGAAAAAATACTAGAAAATAACAACTAAGTAATTGTATGCTTAATTTTATATAAAAGATAACCTTTCTTCCTAGTATGATTTACTGGTGAAAGTTTAACCCATGTAGCCCAGAGAAGCTGTGTTTAAATCACTAACCTTGGATAAGAAGTTCAACTCTCAAGTTGCAGGCGTGGTGGTGCACTCTTGTAATCCCAGTACTTGGGAGACTAAGACAGGAGGATCACAGGTTCCCAGCCAGCCTCAGCTACTTAGTGAGGCCCTCTGCAACTTAGTGAGACCCTGTTTCCAAATAAAAAATTAAAAAAATAGAGCTGGGGGTATAGCTCAGAGGTAGAATGCTCCTGGGTTCAATCCCCAGCACCACACACACACACAAAAAAAATCAACTCTCAAAACCTAGTTTTCCTCATTTTATAACATTGGCATAATAATAATCCTTACCCCATATGGCAACTAGAGATCTTAAGTAAAAACAGTATTTAAATGATTTAGACTAATACGTAGCCAGTAGTAAATGTTAACTATTATTCTTGTTTCCCTTGAGTTTTTGACTATAGCTAGCTAGTGGTTCTGGTGGGAGATCATTATGCTGCTGTTCTTCTTTGCTTATTGAAGGGAGCCGAGGGCTTTGGTTGACTGCCATGGAAGCAGCATGGTTGGCATTCAGTTATCAAAGCCCAGAGGTCTGACCCAAACTCTCAGTCAGATAAGCAGGAGGAGGGGGAAATCACCCAACATCTATGGAAACCTAGACCTCAGTTGTAGAAACAGAATTCTTTAAGAGACCAATACTAAGCTAAATAGTAAATATAACCAGTGATGAAAACAAAAATAACCAAGTCCATTAAAAAAAAAAAACCTGATTTCATATCCCTTGCTCATGGTTCTGAAGAACTGTTTAATGCATATTTTACCCAGAAAGCTACATGTTCAACTTTGTGTGTAATTCATTTGTATATTTTCAAAGCTATAATATTGAGCTTCAGAGTGTGTTTCATAAAGCTGACTGACTAAGCTTGGTTGATGAAGTAAAGCATATTGAAGGCATTATTGACTCCATAGCAATAATGATAATAGAAAAATGGATAATCTTTACATAATAAGAAAGATGTTTTAACTTCTTTTCAGACTTCTTTGGCTCCATTACCCTGCTACATTTATCTTATTGAACATCCGTACTTCAAATATGCAACCACTCGTTCTATAGCCAAGTATCCTGTGGGTAAGTGATATCTCCTGTTGGCATAATTGAATAAAACTGTCCTGAATGAAATCCTGAGAGAACTATTTTTTTAAAAAAATATTTAGAGTTTATGATGTGAGACTATAATTCATCAATAAAAGCATGTAAAAAACATTTATAGTTACCTTGCATACCATTAATGCTTATCACTCTCAGTTAATAAGCAAATTAACCCCAGGCAGACTGTAACTAAACCTAAGCAACTTTCTGGTTTTGTTCCTACTATTTCCTTAGCTGTTGTGTTCAGTCCTTCAAATTAGTCTGGCAGATTCTTCTCATTTTCAAGACTTAAGTGAAATGCCACCTTCTACGGACCTTCTCTGACTTCACTCCACAGAATTAATTACTCCAAAACTTTGTGCATTCAAAAGATACTTATTGTGTATCTTCTAGAGACCAATACTGTGCTAGGTGCTGGGGATATGAGAATGAACGAGGTACGCAGTCTCCCCTCAAAGAGCTTAGTATCTAACAAGAAGACAGACATTACCCAGGTAATTACTGAACAAAGTGATAATTGGCCATAGTAGGGGTAATTCCATTCTCTTTCCTGAGAAACCTATTGGCATATTGATTACTTGCATTCTACACTATAACTAAAATTGCTATTACAACTTAAAATCTTTATTGTTAGATCTCAGATGGTTTAACCAAAAGTATTATGTGTGTGGGTGGATACTGGGGATTAAACCCAGGGGTGCTACATCGCTAAGCTACTCCTTCAGCCTATTTATTTATTTATTTATTTATTTATTCATTTATTTATTTATTTGTGTGTGTGTGTGTGTGTGTTTTACTGGGAGTTGAACCCAGGGACATTCTACCACTAAACCACACCCCCAGTCCTATTTTTTAAATGTTTATTTTGAAACAGAGTCTTGCTAGATTGATGAGAGTCTCACTATTTGCTGAGACTGTCCTTGAATCTGAGGTTCTCTTGTCTCAGCCTCCTAAGTACTGGTATTACAAACATACATCACCATGCCCAGCCACCTCCAGCCCTTTATTTTTTTAAGTGAGTTGATAAAGATTTTTATTAGATTTCCTCCATGGTACATAGCAGTCATAATTAACAAACCCAGCTGTCATTTAGACCAGAATACATCAAATTCAAAGGCCACAGAGCATGTTCCCAGACAGTACTGTGCATGTCTTCCTGAAAACAAGACAATGCCAGGCAAGAGGGAGACCTGTAAATATTACATTCTGAAACACTGACATTGACCTACGCTGTCCAACAAAACATTAAAACACACAGCAATCTGATATATCCCACTGAATTTCTTTCCCTAGAGGTAGCCAGGTATCAGGCCTGGAGTGTGACTGAAAATTCTGAAAGGTCTTATATCGATTGTTACTGGTTTTTGTCACATGAGAAAGATTAGGCAGCTTTTTCTGCTGGCCTAGACAGTCAACTGGCTGTGCAGGATCATGGGTAGGCAAATATGCTCTTCTTTAAGCCACAGGAATTTCCCAGGTTCAAGTTCTCATCCATTCTTAAACCTGCCCCCTCTTTATCTGTTATTTTTGTATTATTCACTCTCACCTATGCAGAACTTTTCTAGAAATACTTATATACTGCCTCAAGAACGTAAGGATTTCATTGATTACCAACAAGGATTTTGAGTGCAGATAAACTGCAAAATTTATTTTAAAAAAATAAATTTTTTAAATTTGAAACAAGGTTTTATACATTGGATAATAATACAAACAAATGAAAATTAAAAATTCTCCTGGTTACACAAGTATTGGTACATTTGATGATTAGTGAAGGGACTGATTATTAATTATAATTAGAAAAACCTAACTGTCCAAATATAGGTACATAGTTGTAATAAAACAAAGCCACAATAATATGAGATAGGGTTAGGAGCAGAGCTCAGTGGTAGAGTGATTGCTTAGCATATATGAGGATTTGGGTTCAATCTTTGGTACTGTAAAATAATAATAATAATAATGATGATGATGATGATGATGGTAATAATAATACAGGACTGAGATCATGGTTCCTTTTGACACAAATAAAAGAAGAAAACTTTCAAACTTTGAAAGACCAATCTTGAGCCGGGCGTGGTGGCGCATGCTTGTAATCCCAGCATTTGGGAGGCTAAGACCAGAGGATCCGGGTTCGAGGCCAGCCTCAGCTACCTAGTGAGGCACTCTGCAACTTAGTGAGACCTGGTTTCAAAATAAGGATTAAAAAATAGGGCTGGGGGTATAGCTCGGAGGTAGAATGCCCCTGAGTTCAATCCCCAGTACCGCAAAAAAAAAAAAAAAAGAAAGACCAATCTTGATCTGTGATACTTATGGACAATACTGTTCTTAGCTAGAAGAAATTCATAAATTCATTTCATATCTGCTGTTATGTTTGGCCCTTACAAATAAAGCCAAATCTTTAAAACATTTCAAGATGAGGGAATATTAAGTCCATTATAAGTAATTAGGAATAGTAGTATGTTCTTCCAATTTTGATATTTTATTTGAAATAGTTTTACATCATATACACATTGAATAAAACTTAAGATCAGAAAGACAGTCTTTCTGAATCAACATTTTATAATACACTAGGACTACTGCCCCAAACAAACATACTGTAACTTCTACCAGTCACCTACAATACAATGTTGCATTGTATTGCCAACATGACTGAAATATGACGTGATGATTCTATATAAACTTTATCCCAGAAAGAAGCAGTTCACTACAGCCAGCTTCATGATCATTCCCCGGCTCTCACACACACACACACCTCTGTGTCTGTCTGTCTGTCTGTCTGTCTGTCTCTCTCTCTCTCTCTCTCTCTCTCTCTCCTTTTCTTTCTCTCTCTCTCTCTGTCTCTGTCTGTCTCTCTCTCTATACACACACACACACACACACACACACACACACAATGACACAACCTTTTCCCAGCTTTCCCAAATTGACCATGGTCTTACTTGAGATTCAGAGAAGTTATTTATCTATTTATTTATTTTTATCATTACTCCTTCATCTTTACTACTGATCATGCCATGGCCATGCCCTACAAATTTAAATATTCTACTCTAACATGAGATCATGTGTCAAAGTTAATTTTTGGTTTGTAAAATACGGCGACTCAACCCATTATTCTGTACTCAAAATAAAAAAAAAAATCAAATCTTAAATAACTGGCTTCCTAAGTAAAGCACCCACTCCTACCAGTTCATAGCTTCTCACTCTCAACACATAACTGCTGTACCACACCTTTCATCTCCCCATGAAATAAAAATATGCAGAATGCTTTTGGTCACAGGTAGCCCCAATGGCTTAAACAAAAATATAAATGTACTGTTTTACATTACAGTATCATGAGGGACCAGGTTTGTTTTATCTTTTTGGTTTACTGTCTTTAGCTGTTCCCATGGCCACTCACTGTAATTCCAAGTATCCTGTGCCAATATGACAATATTTAATGGAATACAATATTTAATGTAATTCCCCTACATATATTTCATTGTGACCCCTAGTCAGAACTGAGTCACATGTCCACTCAATCACTAGGGTGATAGGATCACTGTAACTTAAACTATTCCACATTTACTTGTAAGCTGAAGAAAAAGTTCATTTACCTTGAATATTGGAGAGTCAACAAAAATAACAATTATTTTAGAAGGGAGGGAGATAGAATGAATTCAGGGTAAGCAAACAGCAATGTCTTCTATAATACACACAGAGACATATCCATGTCATGTTTGTACAAATCATTTATGTGCAAATGCACAACTTAGTCACATTTATGATACTGTATACTTAAACAAATACATATACATAGGCACAAGAAAGTTAAGCACAGCACATTTTGAAAACAAAAATGAGAGAAAATGTAGTAAGCATTCATCACTTGGGAAATAGAAATGAGTGCAAGTAGGATGGGCATAGAAAATGCATATGGGTTGAGTGGAAGAAAATGAGGGTGGGTGAAATATGACATAATCATATAGTAAATGGTTTGATAAATGGAAGAGGTAATGATTACAGGGATGACTCTGTGGGAGATTTGAACATGAGGAGAAAGAATATTGTGTAGGTGTAAGGATGGATACTTGACAGCTATAGGAAATAGACCTGCTAGTATGGGCATAGTTTTATTGGGATTAAAAGAAAGAAATACAAATATTTTCCATATAAAATTAAAATCATTGCACTATTATGCCATGGTGGGTTGCTCTGGTATCACTTAGCTTGCATTTTAAATTCATGGTTTATAAGCTGGGCATGGTGGCGCACACTTGTAACAGGAGGATCTCAGGTTTGCAGCCAGCCTCAGCTACTTAGTGAGGCCCTCTGCAACTTAGTGAGACCTTGTTTCAAATAAGGAATAAAAAATAGGGCTAGGGGTGTAGTTCAGAGGTAGAATGCCCCTGGCTTCAATCCCTGTACCACAAAAAATAAATTAATTAATTAACGGTTCATGTAACTAGATTATTATGACTAAATAGATGTCCTTCCTCCTGTCAAAGCTACATGTTAGGTCTGTGACAATTTCTCTTTATAGTTACCTATATTTTTTCATAACTTTGTTCACCTCTTTTATAATGATTTTTAAATATTTTGACAATATTGAAGGAAAAAAATTTTTTTTCAGTACTGGGAATGGAACCTGGGGGCATTCTACCTCCTAGCTACAGCCCAGTCCTATTTTTTATTCTTTATTTTTGAAACAGGGTCTCACTAAGTTGCGGAGTGCCTCACTAAGGAGCTGAGGCTGGCTGAGAACCCGGATCCTCCAGTCTCAGTCTCCCAAATGCTGGGATTACAAGCATGCACCACCACGCCCGGCTGAAGGAAACTTAAAGAATAAAAATGACCCTAAATTTTTACTACTATAACACAAGTCTGAGATTTTCCCCAGGTTCTCTCCCAGTCTTTTTTTAACTCTGTAATTGTCTTGAACATATAAATGTTATACCTTATTTTTTGCCCAGTATTATGCCTCAAGTGCTTTTCATGATACTAAAGGGTCTACCTTTTAAATAATTTTTGATAATGGTATTCTAGACATATTAAAATACTTAATTTCACAATATATTCTAATATTTCCATAAATATTTCTATCTCTCCTTCTATACCTAGGTATAGAAGTTGGTCCCCAGCCCCAAGGTGTTCTGAGAGCTGATATTTTAGATCAAATGAGAAAAATGATTAAGCATGCTCTTGACTTTATACATCACTTCAATGAAGGTAAGTAGTTGGTAGGAGTTGTTTTCTTAATTGTGGATATATATGTGTGTGTGTACTTATGTATATAAATTAGCTGTGTGCATGTACACACATGCACATGTGTGTGTGTAAAACCTAACATTGGAATAGTAATTGGAATCTAGGTTAAATTTGTCATATTCATAGTCTTAGATGCTTTTTAAATTCTTAATTCACTTTAGCTGTTCCTCAATGACCAGAATAGATACATTCAAGAAAAACAGTTGCCAAATAAGTCCTCCAAATCCTATTTTCCTATTAATGTATTAATATATTTCCTATTAAAAAGCAAAGACAGACTAGGAAATAGAATTGTCTTAATAAGTGTAAGAAAAGATGTTCAACATCACAGATAATCAGGAAAATGCAAATTAGAATGAGAAATCATTTTCTCCCATTAGATATGGAAAATATGTATGATAGGGAAAGTATGATAATATTGTGTGTTGAGAAAGGTATAGGAAAAGGAGATACTCTCATTCTCTGCCCGTTGGCTAATGAATTGGTAAAAATACTTTGGAGGGCAATTTTACAGTGTCTATTTTTGTAAATGCACAAACTTATGACCCAGCAATCCCCCATCTCAAAGAAAGAAAAGCACATGCATATCCAATGGGTTGCATACAAGGGTAGTTATTGTAGCTTTGTTTGTAATGGACACTACTGTATCCATGACATTGTTGAGGAACAAGTAATTACAGTGGCATAGCTACTGCATAGTTCAGTGTCTGTGAGGAGTTTAATTCCTTAGCTTCAGATTATGCATACCCCTGCAATCACAGGAAATTTTGTGCTTTGGGAATCCTTTAAATCCAAAGATATGAAAACTGAAAATGAGCTTTTCACCATCTTTGTCTAAGGATGAATTTCGTATTGTCTAATGGAACTGGTATTGGGAAGGTTACAGCATATTCACAAGAAATACTCAAATAGTTGCTAAGGATGTTTTACTTAGCCATAAAGAAGAACAAAATTATGTCATTTGCAGGAAAATATCGTGCTGAGATCAGCTAAACTAGGGCTTCAAGTTTTCTCTCATATGTGGAAGGTAGAGAGAAAAAAAAAGTACCTCATGAAAATTAGGAGAGAGACCAGTAGCACAGTGGAAAGGGATGGGGAGGGAGGAGAAGAGAGAATGGGGAAGGAAATAGACCAAATAATGTTATGTGCATATATGAGTATATCTCTATGAATCTCACTATCATGCATCAATAAAAAATAATCTGAATCAAAAAAAGAAATCCTGCTGGGCATGGTGGTGTACGCTTGTAATCCCAGCATTTGGGAGGCTGAGACCAGAGGATCCAGGTTTGAGGCTAGCCTCAGCTACCTAGTGACGCACTCCACAACTTAGTGAGACCTGGTTTCAAAATAAAGAATAAAAAATGGGGCTGGGGGTATATAGCTCAAAGGTAAAACACCCCTGAGTTCAATCTCCAGTACTGAAAAAAAAAAAAAGAAATCCTCAGCTAATGTGCTTCATTTATTCAATTCAAACATATTTATTGGGCACCTACCACATGCCAAACATAGCTATCAAGGAAACTATAGTGAATAAAATAGACAAGGTATCTGCCCTACATGTTTTACAATTTAAAAGGGGATTCAGCCAGGCATGGTGGTATATGCTTGTAATCCCAGTACATGGGAGCTAAGACAGGAGGATCATAGGTTCACGGCCAGCCTCAGCTAGTTAGTGAGACCCTCCACAACTTAGTGAAACCCTGTTTCAAAATAAAGAATAAAAATAGGGCTGAGAGTATAACTCACAGATAAAATGCCCCTAGGTTCAATCCCCAGTACCACAAAAAAAAAAAAAAAAAAAAGACAGAGATCCTCGAATAAGTGTGAAGCTATAATATGCTAAGATATGGCATTCCCAGGTAGAATGCCACAAACCCAAGTGGAAAACATGTTTTACAAATAGTGGTCCATAAATCTCTACCAAGGGTTGGGAATAGTCACTCCAGAACACTCCACTCTCCATCTTTGCATTGATCAGGCAGTTCTTCCCCACCCCTTGAATCTGGCTTGGTCATGTGACCTGCTTTTTGGGCCACAGAAGAGGATTAAAAAGGACTTGCATCTTGAGACTTGCTGTCTGTGGCTCTTGGGAACCCTTTATGGCCATCATGTGAATCAATCCATACTAATCTGCTGGATACTGAAAGGCTATAAGATGTTCAGACACCCCAGACATGAAAGTGAGGCCATCCCAGATCATTCAGTCTCCAGATGATCTGCCAGCTCACCCCAAATACATGAGCAAGGCAATCAGAAGTCAGCAAAACCAGTCCAGACTAGAGGAACTGTCCAACCAACCTGCAGAATGATAAGCTAAACTAAGGGGTTGTTAATTTAAGCCACAAAATTCTGGGGTAGTGTGCTGTGCAGCAAAAACTAGCTGATACAGAAACAAACACAGGCTCTCCCCACTCTGTTTTTGTTGTTGTTGTTGTTGTTTGCAGTACTGGGGGTTGAACTCAGGGACATTCTACCTCCAAGCTACACCCCCAGCCCTATTTTTTATTCTTTATTTTGAAATAGGGTCTCACTAAGTTGTGAAGTGCCTCTCTAGGTAGCTGAGGCTGGCCACGAACCCGGATCCTCCGGTCTCAGCCTCCCAAATGCTGGGATAACAAGCGTGCATCACTACTCCCGGCTACTCTGTGTTCTAAGTGAAAACCAAAGCATACTGTGGACCCTCCATTGGACCTCAGTTCATCCTTTTTTTTTTTTTTTTTTCAGTACTGGGGATTGAACCCAGGGGCATTCTACCGCCAGGCTACACCCCCACC
>PVLC010004745.1:0-49521 GCA_004027655.1 Graphiurus murinus | reverse complement strand
GCATGCGCCACCATGCCCAGCTCATCCTATTTTTTTAGAGATTGCCTGATACATGTATAAAGTGTGTGTGTGTGTGTGTGTGTGTGTGTTGGAGATTGAACCTACGGGCATTCTACCTCTGAGCTACACACCTAGCCCTATTTTTATTTTTTATTTTGAAACAGGGTCTCACTAAGTCATTGAGGGCCTCCTTATGTTGCTGAAACTGGCCTGGATCTGCGATCCTCCTGTCTCAGCTTCTCAAATACTGGAATTACAGGCAAGTACCACCATGCCTGGCCCACATTGGCTTTTTAAAGTTCTATTTTCTACCTCTGCCCATTAGTGTGGTGATAGGAATAATTCCAGAACACCTTTTGGCTTTGTGCTTTTTATGAAATCCTTAACTAAACTTGGTGTTGTGGTTGTGGTTATTCTTTCTTCCTTAAAGTTTCAACTTCCCTTATTTAGAAGATAGTTTTTAGTTGTTATTAATACATATTTTTTTTTGTCATAGGAAAAGAGTTTCCTCCCTGTGATATTGAGGTCTATAAAATAATGGAGAAAGTTGATTATCCCAGGAATGAAAGTGGAGAGATTACTGCTATTATTCATCCAAATCTGCAGGTAACTTTTACTGTTTAAAATATCAAAAATAATAATGCTGTACCTCTGAGTCAGGTTTTACAGTTTATATGACATTTTACCTACATTAGCTAATTTGATATTCTCAAAAACACTGCAGTGTAGAGAAATGTATTAGTCATCTTTCTATCACTATAACAAAATACCTGAGGCAATTAATTTATAAAGAGAAAATATTTATTTAGCTCAGTCCAAAATTGGGTGGCTTTGTTGCTTTGGACCTCTGGGAAGATTGCTGAATGTCACTGATGGATGCACCTGTTGGAGCAAACTGCTCACAGCAAAAACCAGGAAGCAGAGAGCAACTCTGAGATTGGATTCCTACAATCTGCTTCAAGGGCATGCCCTCAGTGACCTAAGGACTTTCCCCAAGGCCCCACCTCCTAAAGGTCCATCGCACCTCGTAATAGTGCCACCCTGGGGACCAAGCCTTTAATGCATGGGCTTTTCTGGGGGGAGACGATATTCTCATATTCAAACTATAGAAGAAAGATATTCAGAGTTTTTTATTCAATAAATACTTGTTGTGTAAAACCTGTGCTGGTTTTGGAGATACATTAGTGAGTATGGTCTAGGGTCTCATGGAATTCATAGTCTAGATACACTAAAGTCTAATTACAGTCTAGAAATGAAGATAACCAGAAATAATGAGGGGGGCAGGGATAGTCAGTCAAGATATCTCAAGGAAATGAAATTCCTACCCAAGTGCAATGGTTAGGAATTATGATGTCTCTTTTAATATAGGAAAATAGAGGCTTAGAAATTAGAGCTGTCTCATAGCCACAGAGCACCACTTTCCTGTGGTCACCACTGAATAACTTAGAGCAAAACAGTCTGTGGGTGCTCCTGCCATGGTTCCCTAACTCTCCTCAGAACCCAGGTGTCTCTTCCTTCCCTGGGTTGATCAATAATGGCATGGTGAGGGAGGAAGAAAAGGCTCTTGGGAGAGCAAGTCTGCAAAAGGGAAAGGGGAAAGTAGGAAGGAGCAAAGACCCCCAAAAGTTGAGATACCATTGCTCATGGTGAGTGCAGGTTCTCAGACCTCAGGTATGGGAGGAGACCTGAGAGGTTATCTAGTGTGGGGCCCTCTACCCTGACCATCCATTACCTAGAGAACTTTTAAAATGACAATGCCAGGACTCCCTTCTGAGATGATCTGATCTGACTGCCTTGGGTAATCATGGTTGAAAACCACTGATCCAGTTCAAATCCCCATTTAATGCCCCTAATAGACTTGCAAATCCTGCTTTGTGGCTTAATGGGATCCGGGTGGAAACCAGAAGAAGCAGTGTTTTAAAGGGAAGATTGAAAGTTGGGAAGAGAAAAGTAACAAAAAAAATATTGAGGAGAAGGAACATGGACCAAGGCAGTGATGTCAGGCTAAAACCTTTGGGATTTTTCGAATATCCTTGAGTGCAAAAATAATCCTGGGGAAGGTGAGAAATGAGATCAGTAACAAGCAAGGTTAGTGGTAGGTCCTCAGCGTTTGGAAAGATAATTTGAATTTTAAAGACAATAAGGAATGGCTCTATATTCTACAGGAGGGATTGTTTAATGATCTCAGTAAATAGTTTTGAATGACTACTAAGCTTGTTCTAGGCCCTGAGATTCAAAATAGGCAGGATCCCTCATGGATTTTCCACGTTAATTAAGTAAACAATACGTAAACATTTCAATAGTAAGTGCTATAAAAGAAATAAACAGAATAATATAGCAGGGGATAACAAAGGGTTCTAATGAGATGGAGTAGTCAGACAGATCCATCCCTGAGATGGTGGCACTGAAGCTGGAACCAGGAAGATGAGAAGCCAGCCACATGGAAAATAAGTGCAAAGGTCCTGGGGCCAGAACAATTGGGAAGAGTTTGAGGAACATCAAAAAGAGAGCAATGTCAGCAGACATAGGAGTGAGCAGAGAGAATGGTGGCCCTGGAGCCAGTGACACTGGCAAGGACCTGGTTTCCAGTCTAGATTCTGTTCTAAGAATGATGGTTCTTAATCTAGGAGATTTTCCTCAGGTCATATGAGAACCACCTGAGGAGCCTTTCAAAAACCCCTATTTCAAGGTCCCATTCCCAGAGCGTCTGATTTAATTCTTTAAGGTAGAGACAGAGAATCACACAAGTTCACCAGGTGACTCCATGTGGCTCAGGTGTAAGTAGCACCACACTAAGTGGGATTCTCTGCAGGAGAGACTAGCCACATGTGTGTGGAAGCTCCTTCTACAGTTCTGGGGCACATCTCTGTCTGGAAAGCACTTATTCAGAGTATTCTCAACCAGGCCACCCTGTAAAATCACCTGGGACTTTTTAAAATGGAAAACAAAAAAGCCCAGTCAACGATAAGTGGGAAGCATGAGGGACTGGAGGAAGTGGGTGGTAGACTATGTGTTTTGATCGTGTGGGTGTAGGTTAATGACTTTATGCTTGTACTTGTCAAAGCATATCATAAACAAAAAATTAGTGAATTTTACTATACGTAAATCTTAAAATAGATTTCAAAAATAAAATTTTAATAAAAATGTATCTATTTAAAAATAAGATAAGATCACTCTTGGGATTCTAATTTGATATACCTGAGATAGGGCCAACCCTTATGCCTATGTATATGTATATTAACATCCCAAGTGATTATAATATGCATCCAGAGTTGAGGAAATCACTGTGATGCAGTGCTTCTCAAACTTCAATGTTTTGCATGTGAATCTCTGACAGTCTGTTAACATTTTGATTTAGTGGGTCTCCAGAGGGAAGCAAAATTCTCTTTTTGTAACTGATCCCTGGTAGTGCGGATGCTGCTGGGAAATAGAGATGCAGCATCTCAGGGCCCCAGATGATTTGTAAGCACATCTAAGTTGGAGAAGAACTGTCCTAGGGTTTCTGCAGTCTGACATTGGTGTTGGAAGGCTCAAAGTGCCAAATCACTTGTGTAGGACCTTTTAGATAACAGAGTTGCTAACATGACATGGGAATACATTTGTAATACATCCACCTTGTCTTAGAGTTTTCTCATGTCCACCCACCTTTTTTACCAATCCTCATCAGAATAGAATCTCCCTGTATGAAAATACATGACTCATTTTTTATCCCCAACAGTAGAATGTCTTGCACACAGAAGGCACTGAATAAATTTTGCCAAATAGAATTTAACTTTGGCTCACAAGAAGAAAACTATACATTTGGGTCAAAATGAATTTACTTTTGCCTTTTAATATTGTAAGCCTTTTTGGCAACGTTCAAGACAAATTTGGTGTTGAAGCAAACTCTAATTACATGTGTCAACAATAAAAATTAAAAGAGAAGCTTAAAACTTCTGCTAAAATTACACAATTCCAGTGTAGTCAGGCCACTCTCATGCCTCTCAATGCTTCCCTCAAGTATCACTTTCTAAAGAACAGAATGGCTGTTAGTTGTCTCGAGTCTGACATAAATTTCTTAAAGTAAGAGAAAAAAACAAATGTAATTCATGTATTTTGTCTCCTGAGAGGATCAAGACTGGAAACCATTGCACCCTGGGGATCCCATGTTCCTGACTTTTGATGGAGAAACTATTCCACTGGGCGGAGACTGCACAGTGTACCCTGTGTTTGTGAACGAGGCTGCATATTATGAAAAGAAAGAAGCTTTTGCAAAGACAACTAAACTAACACTCAAAGCAAAAACTCTTCACTCCTCTTTCCACTAGAAATCCCTGCTGACTTACCTGTTGTAGAGTATCTTGAAAAACTACAAATCTATAAGCTCTTCAAGAGCAGAATTGTGCCTTATTCAAGTTCTTCTCTATAGTGCTTAGCCTGGTGCCCCATGCAGGAGACTTCCAGACCAGTGTCTTAAGGAAAAGAGTAAGATAATGAACATCTCTTAAAGATACTACATTTTATGTATGTAGGTTATTCAAAGAAGTATGCTTCCTATTTCTGGATAGCTTTTTATAGATTACACTTTGATAGTACAACATTCTTATAAACAGCATTCACATTTAAAATGTAAAAGTGAAATAGATACTATATGCAAAGTTATTCACTTGAACATAGAATGAAATGTATGTTTTCACTATTTAAGTGCTACTAGAAACTAATGGTGCTGCTATTTTAAAATTTTTATAATTGAATTAATGACAGTACATTAAGTATCCAGTCTATAAACTAGCAATAGTCATGATATGTGTAGGAGATTTTTAAATGCTCTTCTGCAGATAAAATGTGAACGAGAAATGAGGGCTAATTGTAAAGGTGAAATAGGAATACATCAAGAAACTCTGACATCTCATACTTAAGAAGATAACCATCCTTCTCAACATGGACAATTTGGGAGAAGCAAATTCCTCACATCTGTCACTTCTCATTTTGAAAGAACATTCTCATTCTTAGCCAAAGAATGAGAGATCTTTGGGCTCCAGTAGCCACCAACATATGTAGTTAAGACCAATAACAGAGGGTGGTGGACACTAGTGGAAATGTGACTCTAATGTGTCTCTGGTTGAAAATATATTCTTTCAATAAATTCCCCCATGATTCTTGTTTTCAAAGGACCTCCAGCTGATGCTACCACCTTCCCTTCCCACACCCCCTACCCTCCCCTCCCTCCTACTCTCTTGCATCACAGCAGCCCAGTAAGGAGCATTGTTTTCCCATGATTTGGACCCAAGGAATCCATGCTTATGGTTTCAAATGTATTTACCCAAAATACATTATCTGGATATATTTTATATAAAATATAAATATATATGTATATATACATATATATTATTCTTCCAGAGCAAACCCCATTAAGCCAATTTGAGTCCATAGTCATTTTTTTGGGGGGGTGCTGGGGATTGAACCCAGGGACATTCTACCTCTGAGCTATACCTCCAGCCATATATATATAAAATTATATATACATATATATATAATTTTATTTTTCTCCCACCTTCCTGCATGTCCCCTCAGCTCATTCTTGTGGGTTTTCTTCCAAATTCAGCTCCATTTCTCACTTAAAAGCCTTCCTGGTCTCTTTCTGTCTGGCTTAGTTGCCCCTCTGTCCTTCTCTCCTTCTGCCCTATCTAGAGGGCATGAATAGCATCTTGCTCAGACTCGTACAGCCTGAACCACTGACATCATCTGGCTGTACATCCCTTACTCAAGCTGTTTCCACAGTTGTTACGTGGTTCCAATAGGCTGCCTGTTGTGGATGCAGTTCAAGATGTAGACACTGTATGAAGGTAACCTGTCTTACAGCATGCTGACTGTGTCCCTTAGCCAGCACCAATAATGCTTTAGGTCTCAAAACTGAACTTCCTTTTATCCATTCCTATTAAGTAACACTCTAGAATTCCTGGTCAGTCTTCATATATACACACAAGAGGCAAGGATAAAATGTGGCTATAACAAGGTAAAATAAATATTTATTAGAAACCAAATATTATCCCATTTGCTCAATGGGACTAAAATATTTTTACTTTTCATGACTTAATTCTTGAACATAGTTATTCACACACACACACACACACACATACACACACACACACACACACACACACACACACACACACCACTAAGAACAAATCTGTAATTAGAATTTATAAGGGTCAGGCACATAAATTAAGAATGAGGTGACAGTTCTGTGTTTGGAATCAAGATCACAGGGTAAAAATATGTAAATCAATTCAGAGATCAAGTATGACTTACAGGCCCAAGTGACTGCCCGTCCACCTGGGCCCCACCCAGAGCAGAAGGACACAGTTCACCAGGCCCTGAGGAAGGAAAGGAATGTCAATAATACTGTATTTTCTCAGGCAGGCATCTTCTGAGACCTTAATGACTTCACAGTACAACCTCTCACACTTCCCACATTCCAGGGAGGAAGGTAAGCACCCTGTTTTATTCCAAACAAACACATGACAGAATGTCTAGAATAATAAACTTCTCCTGAGGAGCATTTGCTGCCAAACTTGTCTGAGCCTGGGAGATCCCAGCTCCAGAAAATGGCTCCCCCTTTAATGACTGAAATGTAAATCATGGAGTTTTAAGATGTCCTGAAAGGCCCACGGGTTTGGTGGAGTATATGTGTGTGGTTTTGTGCACATTTGAAGTTTAGACCAGTCATAGGGATCATGGGAATAATGCTGACTTCCAAATGAGTCACCTGAGCAAAAAGCCCTAGCCCCCTGACAAGTGCCAACCACAAAGATCAAGTCAAATTTCCAGGATAATGTGCTAAAAACAATGATATGGGGGGGTATCTATGATACAGGAATTAGGATAATCCGGCCTCAACAATTCTGATATGATTTCCTCCATGTTCCTTTCAGAACTTCAGTCTTCAGGGGTAAAATCAGGGAACCTTTTAACTGGATTGTTTTTTGACTCATTGCTTCTCTCTACCTAGTCTTAGACCTTCTAGGCTGAAAGCCTTTAGGGGATAGCACTGTTGGGGAGAATATCCAGTTCAGAAATGATCTTGCCATCAAGCTCCAACCAGATTCACAGAGAGCAGCTCTCCATAAAGTGTAAGACAAGATCCAAGAATCCATTTCTATTCAGCTCACCTCCCAGCTTTCATCCACATGGGAAATGGATATCTGTCTGGTTTAATCCGTTAATATCTACATCATAGCAGTTCTGGAGTTTCCAGCTCCATCACGTAGCACATGGTACCAGGGATTCAATGGCTGCCCTTCAAACTAGGACATCTGTTCAGGATAAATGCAAGGAGATAAACTCCAGCTATGGAATATTGATGTGTAGAGTCTCCAGGCCAAAAGGGACCTTAAAATTCATCCTGATACCTTCTTTAACAACATCTCTAATATCTGGAGCACTTGAGAACTGAGTTGAACTGAAATCTTTCTCTAATTTTTTTACTACTTCTGCCCATCTATAACACATTTGCTCCTTCTGCTCCCATGGCATCCCCCTTATGTCTTCCCTTCTCCTGAGACACATGCCCAGCCATTTCCCCCCTGTTCACACCCAAGCTTGTTTTCCCCACTAGACTTGGAACACTAGCTGACTCTCTGGGAAGCTAGGCACATATGAGGCTATTCTCAGCACTGCACCTTCTCCCTTCCCCTCTCCCCAGCCTGGCCCATCAGGGGCAGAGAGGCCACATTTCTACCTATCTACCTAAGATGACACACAGAATGGCCCAGAATGGAGAAACTGTCCCAAATTAGGCTGCTTGACTTGGACTCAGTCTTAGCCTCTGCCTCAAGCCAGATTAACTTGCTAAATGCCAAGTTATCTGGGGATCCAATTTATTTTTGTGCCACTTAAAATTAAATTCCATGGTGACTATCTTCATAATTCCACCCCAAAAACTCCGACATGAATCCTTCCATGAGATTGGTTATTTGGGTTCTAATCACTTTCATCTCTACCTCTGCCCCAAAACTGACTCCGTGGAATTTTAGGGAATGGAAAAAATCTGAAGATAAGGATCTAAAAACAATTCCAAGTCTTAGAAAATGTTCCCTTTTGATAAGCCTTCCTCTTCAGCTTCAAAATTCACAGTTAACAAAAAATACTTAATACCAGGGCATTTCAGGTATTCTGCTAAATTTTCCCGATGAGAAATACTGGTATATACTAGTCACCTCTGAGATTTAAGACCATATAAATAGAGCAGCTGCTATTTCTGTCTCAGAGGAAGCCACAGCTCCAGCTCCGTACTGCAAGACCAGTGGAGAAAAAGAGCCAAGCCTTTCCCCCAGATCATAGCCTGACTCCTGCCAGCCTGTGTGTGTCTTAAGACATTGTCCTGGCTCTGGCCACCTTCAGGCCAAGTATATAATACTTACATCCAGCCCAAAAGCCTGAAATCGACTTCCCAGCTTTTAAAATCACCTACTTCATTTGAAGTACTTTTCATTCAAAACTGAAATGTCATTTCTATATCAAAAAATAAAAAACTCTGTTAATTATGCTACTAAAAACATCTCTCAGTTTGAGACAGTGTAAGCCTTGGGTTTCATTCCAAGGGTAGCTTCCTGTTTCCTAAAGGTTCCGGAAGGGCATTTGCATAGCTCAGTCCCTCCCTCCCCCAGGACATCCGGCTCAGCTCAATCCCCTGAACGTTCTGGAATGAAATCAAAAATCACCCCCAAATTCAGGCGACCCGATGGAAATGGTGAGCTGGGGTCGGAGCTGACAAGGAGATGCTGCCAGGAGGACAGACAACTCTCCCTGCTCCTCAGGCCTCTGCCCCCTCCTCAACCCCTGTCATCCCAGCCAAGCCAATCTGCAGCTGGTCAAACCAGGGATGCCACCCCAATTTCAGGAGACTCTTAGTCTCAGGACTGCTGGGCATAGGTTTGCACTAACTGCTGAATATCAAAAACCACAGTGTTTCCCTCTCTAGCACCAAGAGCTCCTCTCCGCGTGGCCACTTGCTCAGCGTGAGGATACTCTCTGCGTGTAGTCCACCACTCTGCACAGCCCCACAGTGCAGAGTCCAGGACCCAGTCTGCGCATAAGATAACCCATGTCCACGCCAGCTCTGGGTTCTGCTCCTACACCGAGGTTTCTGGAAATTCATCCATTTCGTCAAACGCATTCAGGGTAGTTTTGCTGTTGTTCCTGGAAGAATCTTGAATTTTGTTGAAATCTGCTTTAAAAAAAAAAATACTTTAGAAGACTGTAACTCTGCATGCCGTATGTTTCCATGTCTTTGTACACCACCTAATTTTTAAAAATTTTTATTTATTTATTTTTTGGTACTGGGGATTGAACTCAGAGGCATACTACCTCCAAGCTCACCTTATTTTCTATTTTTTTGTTTTTAATTTTGAAACAGGGTCTTGCTAAGTTGCTGAGGGCCTTGCTAAATTGCTGAGGCTATCCTTGAACCTGTTATCCTCCTGTCTCAGCCTCCCAAGTATTGTGCCCAGCTATACCATCTAATTTTTAAAAGTTATTCTAACTGGGGTTATAAAATGTCCAAGCTGGAAGGGACCTGAGAATTCGTTTAATTCAACCCTCCCATTTTACAGATAAGAAAAATTGGGGCCCTCAGACTTGATTTGCACAAGGTTACATGTTCAAACAGGAATGGACCCCACACCGCCTCACAGAAACCATACCTGTCCGTCTAGCGGAACCCGGATCTTCATTAAGAAAGGAGACATGCGTTTTCCATTCGGTCCACTTCACCTCATTGATCCTGCAAATGTGATCATCATTCTCACTACTTAACAATTGCACCTCAATTAAATACAAATGGCACTGGATTCAGGATGTCATAGTTTCTATGTAGCTCCCCTTCTGGGAATCCCAGAAATTAGGAACACACCTGACCCACAAGGTCACATCGCATTATGAGGGTTTGGAACCTGCCCAAGACCCCATTTTTCTCAGGGATTAGTTCTCCCTATAGTGTATGGGACCTAGGAATCCTGTAAGTTGCTTAGACAGGTATAAGGGTACATCTTCAGACATCCGCAGCTGGACTTGACTGGTAAAAGGAAGGAGGATGGGGAAGGAGGGATGGAGAGGAGGCTGAGAAGGCATGAGGATTAAATCTGTACAAGTTTAGCTAGGATTAAGGATGCCCTGGAAGGAGATAGTTAGGATCCACACCCCAGCAGGAGTGGGCAGTGCCTAGGGTGTTAGATCACAACTGGAGATGCTGGTTTGACTTAAGTTAACATCAAGAGACTGTCTCTAGAGTGAGAGTGAGTGAATAGACATTTTTGTTAGGATACAGATTATCATTGGAAATATAGTTTTCGGGGAGTCAGAGAAGTAGGTTAAATACAGTCATACTCAAAAAAATCACCAATAGGGTCAGGCAATCAGAGAGTAGAAAGTGGGGCACTTATCTGAAAGGGTGGTCATGGGATGTGAGAGGACTTTTTTGAAAATCAGAAAGCTTGAGATCTATAGAAAGCAGCCACTTTACTTTCCCTTTGGCGATAATATATGTATCCCTGGCCCCTGTTGTCACATGAACCCACACAGAGTAGACAGAAGAAGGACAAAGACCATCAGGTTTTCAAATCTTGCCTATGCCAGACAAGGAAGACCATAGAGCACACCCAAAAGGGCAGAGAAGGGACCTCATGGCATCAGTCTTCTTCCCTGTGCCTTCTTAAGCTCAGGGACCCTCATTCCAGGCCCACACTCACACAAGAAACAGGGGTGTGGTTATGGTCAACAAGCAGCAACTGTGCTTCTCTACTGTCTTGTTCACTGAGGGGTCCCTCTACCACCCAAGGGCCCTTCCCCCTTTGTTACCGCAAACACAGCCGGAAGTCTTCCTCTGCTACTTTACACAGCTCTCCCATCCGGAATCGGCTCCTCAGCCATTCTGGTAACATTTTCTCAAACTCCAAGATAGTCCTGGCTCTCTGGGGACATAAACAAGACTACACTCATTGCTCAGAGCCAGCCCCAGGAGCACAGTTTCATCAGAGTGAGCATGTGCCAGGGTGTGGTGGCACACTCCTATAATCCCAGTGCTTGGGAAACTGTGACAGGATTGCAGGTTTGAGGTCAGCTTTAGCAATTTAGTGAGGCCCTCAGTAACTTAGCAAGACTCTGTTTCAAAATAAAAAATAAAATAGGGCTGTTGGGATGTCTAGCTGGGAGGTAGAACACTCCTGGGTACTGCACACACACCAAAAAAGAACACACACACACACACACACACACACACACACACACACACACATATGCACATACATATAAGAGCATACACACCGGGCGTGGTGGCGCACGCTTGTAATCCCAGCATTCGGGAGGCTGAGACCGGAGGATCCGGGTTCGTGGCCAGCCTCAGCTACCTAGTGAGGCACTCCGCAACTTAGTGAGACCTGGTTTCAAAATAAAGAATTTAAAAAAACAGGGCTGGGGGTGTAGCTCGGAGGTAGAATGCCCCTGAGTTCAATCCCCAGTACCTAAAAAAAAAAAAAAAAAGAGCATACACACCGCCAAACCTCCTCTCCAACTTCACCCATGCTTAATGCATAGGTTCAGCTAACCTACAGAATTTTAAAATGAAAAAGCAGGAAGTTTGGGAAAGATCTTCAAGCTGACGTAAGCATGACATAAATAATGTTTCTGGAAGTCCAGGAGCTTTCCTAACTGAGATGTTAGAATTCTGGAATCCCACATGGGACGAATTCAGATGTCATATAGTTCCACACTCCCTGCCAGCCTTGGAATTCCCTCTGTGGTTCACCCAGACATAATTTGTCCACTCTCTCCTGAACAGTATTGGCAATCCAATTAAAAAGGTCTTAATAATTAGAAACCTTCTTGTGTCAAATAAAAAAAAAAAATTCCCTGTAGTTCCTCCATGTACTTGGGTTCTGCCTGCTGGGGCCAAAGAAGAGTCCTGCTCCCTCTTTCACAAGTAGCACTATAGATTTCTGAAGGAACTCTCCCCTTATTCAACCTTGGTCCCAACAACCATTTCTTTTGAGGCCCAGTCTCCAGTCCTCTCCCAAACCTGGTTACCACCTCTGGACCCATCTGTGGGTTGGTGTCCTCGAGGGATGAGGAGTGTTAAGGCCAGGATGGAGCAGAGAAAAACTATTGCCATTGACCTAGACCCTATGCTACACATACATCCTCTCCCCCCCCCCCACCTCATTTATTTAATGTGGTACTGGGGATTGAACCCAGGAGCTTTCTACCTCCAAGCTACACCCTTAGCCTTTTTTATTTTTTAATTTGAAACAGGGTCTCACAAAGTTACTGAGGGTCTCACTAAGTTGCTGAGGCATGCCTTGAACCTTTTATCCTCCTGTCTCAGCCTCCCAAGTACTGGGATTACAAGCATGTGTCACCACACCCAGCTCCTATACTCCTCTTAATGCAAACTAAGGTCACACATCAACATCCACCTATCACATTGTTGGCTTGTGCTGAGTGTCCCCAAAAGGTAGAGTTGTTTTCATCATGGTATTATTGTTCAGCCACACTTTCTAGATCCTGTACTGGAAGAATCTGGACTAAGGCTTCCTCAGATTCCCAGGCCCCACCCCTGGCCTACCCCTGCTGATGGCTGTTGATGATCATGTGCTGAATGAACTCATCCCCGTGGAAGCTGGCACTGTGAGGTCTCCGCCCAGCTCACCTGCAGGCGCCAGATCCGCTCGCTCTCCTTGGAGACATTCTCCACAGTCTCTCCCATCAAGGCAATAAGCATGTTGAGGAGGAGGACGAAGGTGAGGATGACGTAGGTGATGAGCAGGAACAGAAAGAGGATGGGGTACGTGGAGTTCTGCTGGATATTCAGGTCGCCCAGGCCTATGGTGAGCTTGAAGAGCTCTAGCACGGCATCACTGAAGCTGCCATATGAGCTGCAGTCCTTGTTGTCTTTGGCACACTTCTCAATCAGCGAAGCTAGGGCTGGGAGGACATAACGGGGTGTTTGCTGCTGCCTTTCTGTCTGGTTAGTTAGTCCACAAGCTTGTGTGCATTTGCACACACACACACGCACCCACACTGCAGGCCCACTGCCTCCTTCCCTCTGGCCTCTTAACTTCCACCCCAGCCTCAGGTCTCTTGGAGGCCTCATCAGACTGGTATCTCTGCCCTGAACTCCTGCAGAAGGTTCTTCCCACCTAACAAAGCCCATATTCTTCTCTCCCTGCTCCACCACTTGGTTCGACCCTTACACACTCCCAGCCTTGCTGAGTTGCTGATTTTAATCTACGTGTGTGTTCCTGGCTCCCCAACTAGTCTTTAAGCTCCTGACTTCCCATAGTCTGGATCACCTCCCCCAAGACTGTAAGAACCCAAATCTCCTAATGTTCTGTTGCAAATTCCCCATGAACAAGACCCAGGCTCTTCTCTCTGTGTTTTATTTTGTTTTTTGGTACTTGAGATTGAATCTAGGGGCATTCTACCGCTGAGCTACACTCCCAGCTCTTTTAAAAATAATAATTATATTATTATTATTATTATTGTTTTTTGTTTTGAAACAAGACCTCACGAGGGTACTGAGAGCCTCATTAAGTTGTTGAGGCTAGTCTCAAACCTGCAATCCTCCAGTCTCAGCCTCCCAAATACTGGGATTATAAGTGTATGCCACCACACACAGCTTTTCTTCTTCTTCTTCTTCTTTTTTTTTTTTCTAATGCACCATAGGAGTGGTTCCTTGCTGGATAGGTGAAGGAACAAACTGATGTGTGAGTGAATGCAAAGATGAATAAACAAGCAGGTGAGTGAGGAAATAAATAAGCAAATTTTGACCCAGAAAAGGTACCAAGCAGGTGGAAGCAGTTGCCTAATTTCAAATGCCAATGACCATTGAAAAATGAAGAGGGGCCAGGCATGGTGGCACACACTTGTAATTCCAGTACTTGGGAGACTGAGACAGGAAGACCTGGGTTTGCAGCCAGCCTCAGCTACTTAGTGAGTTCCTCTGCAACTTAGTGAGACCCTGTTTCAAAATAAAGAATAAAAAATAGAACTGGGGGTGTAGTTTGGAGGTAGAACGTCCCTGAGTTCCACCCCCAGTACTGCAATAAATAAATAAATAAATAAATAAATAAATAAATAAGAGGGGGAAAAAACTGTCTTGAGCTGAGCATGGTGGCACACACTTGTAATCCCAGCATTTGGGAGGCTGAGACCAGAGGATCTGGGTTCGCAGCCAGCCTCAGCTACCTAGTGAGGCACCTCACAACTTAGCGAGACCCTGTTTCAAAATAAAGAATGAAAAATAGGGCTGGGGGTGTAACTCTGAGGTAGAATGCCCCTGAGTTCAATCCCCAGTACTGAAAAAAAAAAGATTATATTCCAGCATTTTGATTTCTATAATTAACCCATAGAACAACTATTAAATGTTCACAATACTAATCCCATTGCACTTAATGAATTTTTATGTAATACCATAATCTTAGTGAATTGAAGAGATGTATTTTATTCTAAGCAATTATTGTAATGGCTCTTTAAATAACAGGGTAATTGCATACAAGGAGGGAAAAAAAAAGAAATCATCCTTTAAAAAATGAGCTGGGAGCCAGGCATAGTGGCACATGCTTGTAATCCTAGCATTTGGGAGGCTGAGACTGGAGGATCTAGGTTCACAGCCTGCCTAGCTACCTAGTGAGGCATTCTGCAACTTAGTGAGACCCTGTTTCAAAATAAAGAATAAAAAGTAGGGCTGGAGGTGTAGCTCGGAGGTAGAATGCCCCCGAGTTCAATCCCCAGTACCGCAAAAAAAAAAAAAAAAAAAAAAAAAAAACTGTCTTGAGAGGGGAAAAAAAACATACTTCTATGCAGAGGTTAGAAATAAAAGTGGATTGTGCTGTTTCCTTTGTAGTACATGGAGAAATTTTAAAAGAGGACTTCTCATTTCTGATCCCCAGCAAATCAAAAGTTCTCGCGGACATATCTAGAGCAAACTGTGAGAGAAGGAAGATGTGGTGGGCCAAAGGAAGTTACATGCATTCATTGTTTTGCTCCTACTTTTCTTAAGATCATCAATCAAATTTCTGTAGACTCGTTTCTCCATCTGCACAGTGGGGCCAAAAGCACCTGCCGAGCCTGTCTCAGCTTGTGAGAGCTACAAGAGATGATGGATATGAAAACCGGAGGCAGTGTGCACGGAGTGACGGGCCTGAGTAGCTAAGCCTCAGTTACTTGAGGTTACTTGAGTTACTTGGGATGATGAGTCCCACTTGCTCATGTTGTCTAGAGAAGTAAAAGGTACTGCTTGGAAAACACTAAGCATGGCAGGTCCCCATCTATCCATTAGTGCTGATATAATTGCCACTGAGGCTACTATGTGCTTTGCATTTGACATCTGTATAAAATACTTTACAAATATGGGAGTTGCTCTTATTTAGAAATCAATTACCTACTCCAAATCCGAGTAAGAACACGATATATACAAACAAGAACTTCAGAACATCATGCAGAATGACCTACAAGAAAATAAACATGATTCCATATAGTGTGAGCACATATCCTCTGTACACCGAATTCCTTCCTTCTTCTCTCCCTCTCTCAGCTCCCACCCCATCTCTCCCACACTCAGTCTACTCTCCCTTCCCCCAGCAGAATCTTCTTAATGTTCTGGGTTCAGTTCTGGACCCCACCTCCTCCAGAAGAGGAAGCCAGCCCCAGGTTCTTCCTCCTCCACCTCCTGGAACTCAGTCTCCGATTCACCCTGTACCTTTCTCCAGAGGGGTTCACACTTCCTGGAGGCAGTGGCATGCTGGAGCCTGCCCATACTAACTCACAAGAGCAGACTGCTAAATTTTCATGAATCTTGTGATCTACCCATGAAATGGTTACATTTTTATAAATTTTGTGAGCTGTTAAATACAGCCATTTTGCAGAACTAAATCAAACATTCAGTGATAAAATGAGTAAGTTCTGGGTATCTAATGTATGGTGTGACAACACCACCAATTTGTATACTTGAAGTGTGCCAAGAAAGTAAATCTTGAATGTTCTTGTTACTGGCAGCCTAGCTGGGGAGACTGCCTGGATCCAGGTTGGTTGGATTTGGCCACCTGCCAACATGATAAATAGATGATAGGAAACGAAGAAATGAATTTTATTCAGTTTGATAAAACTGGGGAGAAACAGCTAGATGTTGCTCCTACAGAAGCAGTTCCTCTGTTCTTCCTACAGAAGCAGTTATAATTTATAGAAACAAAAGCCAGCTGATACACATATACAGATTTAGCCGGATTATGCTAACCAGAGAACATGGCAGTATTAATTTCCTTGGTGTCTGTCCCCAGCATGAGGAAGTTCAGAAGTTAAAATAATTTGGAACTTTGCATTTCAAAAGGGTCTGTTTTGTTCTTAGCACACACACACACACACACACACACACACACACACACACACACAGTAACTAGGGGAGGTAATGGATCTGTTAACTAACTTGAAGCTGGTAATCAATTCACAATATACACATATATCCAATCCTCACATTGTATACATTAAATTTATAAAATTTTATTTGCCAATTGTACCTTAATAAAGCAGAGGAAAGATAAATTATTTTTATCACAAAAAGTTTTAGTCATATAATTAAATTATATTAAATAGAATAAACATTAAAAACTGATCACCCCCTAGCTATTTTACTTCTTTTTACAAATATCTATGCTTATGAGGCTATTTGCATTTATCTTATCTCTATGGTAGAAATGCTACATAATGATGTTTAAATGCTCATCTCTTCCCTACTCCGTGTTCAGTGACATAATGTTGGTAGCTAAAAATCATCCATGGTAGAGTATTTATACCATGAAAATTAGTAAATGCTACAAATCAGAGATTGACTCATTCATTTGTTGCTATTTAGATTTAGATTTAAGATAGTCATAGAAGCCAGGCACATGCCTGTAATCTCAGCACTTGAGAGGCTGAGTCAGGAGGATCACAGGTTCAAGGCCAGCCTCAGCAACTTGGTGAGACTCTGTTTCAAAATAAAAAATAAAATAGGGCTGGGGATGTAGTTCAGAGGTAGAATTCCCTGGGTTCAATCCCCAGTACATACACACACACACACACACACACACACACACACACACACACACACGTTATAGGGAAAACGTTAAAGCACATTAAATTTAAAAACATGTCCTGTCTATCCAATACAGCAAAGAAGTTGCTCATACCACTGACCAACAATTTCCAACATAAGTCTTTATTGTTTCACTTTCATTTTACTGCTTATAAAGTAAAATACCAACCAACATTTATGTCCAAACGTAACAATATTCACTTAATTGCAACCACAGGTTGGCAACAGATACAAGAGTTCAATAAAAAGCAACCAATTATTCTCTGAGACCCAACTAGCTATGTGGAATTTACAATAAAATGTACTCCATGTTATAAATGTTTGCATTTATACATGTATACAAGTATACATATATACTTGCTGGTATTAATACATATATGCATGTATACAGACACACTCAAAAACACACACATATCCCTAGAGAGCAATTGTTAAATATTTTCCAGCACACCACTGCCCCGGGGTGAGAACACTCCTTCACACTGAGGACATCCCTTCTCAATACCCAGTGAGCCCAGGCGTCTTAAAGTCTGAATACATAAAAGTCTAACCAAAGCAAAGGGAGAAAGAGCAATGGACTCAATGCCCCTGGTCAAGCCCTTTTCCTCTTCAGACCTCGTTACCCCATCTTTCAAATGGACCTCCTCTGAGGGCCCTCCCGCCTGTGCACCTCCCCACGCACCTTCTGGATCATGACGCTGTACATGCCCATGGACTGGAACCCACGCGTGTAGTAGAGCATGTTCGCCCAGCCCAGGGCCATGGCCAGCACGAGGCAGGCGAGGTATTCTTTGTAGGCAAACAAGTACAAGAAGACAGACAGTATCACAAGCACAGCTTGGATAAAACTGTTCAGGAGACACAGGAGACAAGGGCCTTACTTACTAGCATCAGGGTAGAGACATTCAAATCCCCCAGACCTTAAACCCCCTGACTGGTCACCCTGGTAGCCAGTGATACATCAGGCTGCTTCAGATTCACCCCACTAATCTGAACTCCAGCCTTGTATGGTACATCATTACCATATGTGAGTTGGGACTAGTGGTAGGCTGATTGTGATGGACAGGACTTAAAAAGAAAAAAAATGTGTGTGTGTGTGTGTGTGTGTGTGTGTAATCTCCCAGGGCTCCAGCAGATTCTGGAATGCAGCCCAGAGGTCATATGGCCTTTAAATCACTGTGTGATATATGATTCCTTGTAGATTTGGGAACCACCAGGGTACACCAAGGATGTGGTAAATGATTGTATTTCTAACCAAAATGACAAAAACATTTGTAATTATAAACCAATCATAATAAATGTTCCCCCAAACCTACTCTTCTTAAAAACAAGTATGACATGTTCTAAAAAGCCAGTCACAAGAAGACAAATACTATATAATTCAACTTACATGAAGTACCCAGAGTAATCAAATTCATAGAAAAAGACAATAGAATAGTGGTTGTAAGGAGGTGGTATTGAGGAGGGGGAGCCAGAGCTGTTGTTTACTGGGTACAGAATTTCAGTTTTGCAAAATGGAAAACATCCTGGAGATTGGTTGCACAACAATGTGAATGTGCTTTGCAGCTTGGAGCTATACATTTCAAAATGGTCAAGATGGTAACTTTTACATTATGTGAACTTTACCACAATTGTATTTTTAAAAGTACAGCATATACCAAACATATGAGATCGAAATGTACTCCAACAGAGTGCATTCACTTTCAGTTTGCTGAGATCTGGTTGAAAACACTCTTGCTTATGACATCAGGCCATTTGCATGATTATAAAATATCTAATAAAAATCAGGACATGGGCAAGCTTGTTTTTCTGGTGCAGTGAAGAACAAATGTCTGATTGATCAACTGCATTTGGGACTGGAATGATGGAGGATGTCTCCACCTTCCTCTATGCTCAACAAAATAATCAGGAAGCAGAACAGGACCATGCACTGAAACCAGCGGCTATATAAATAAGGTTTTCTCTGAAATCATCACACTTCCTCAGAGATGACAGATGTGCATACAGTTTGCATCATGCATCAGGATCACCCCTGGCCCATCTATTTACTGCGGTGTCTGGGTACCCCAGCTGCCCACAAGGATGAAGAACTTGGTTCATGTCTCTGGAAGGCAGTACATACTTAATAAAACACCTAGCCATTTGGAGTCATCAGGCCAAGGTCCAAGGTCCCATAGACCTCCTAAATGCTCAGAACAAACTTCAGTGTGGTCTACACAGCTATGGAACCCAGTGTTCTTCATCCCAAATTGCAGATTCTAATCCCATTGTGACAGAGACCCCAGGAGGCTTTGATGTCAGCTGCAACATGATCTCATTCAGAGAGGCTGCAGAGCTGGGCTGTCTGGCTGAAGCCCTGTGACCACAAGCCTGCACAAGCTGGGGGTGAAGATGACTGGAGCTGGGCTTTGACACCACGTTAGTGTCTGTGACTGTGGGTGACTCGCTCCCTTGCTCTGGGAGCTTCGGGGTGTCTATACATGAGACTCTGTGAGTCCTCAGGTACCTTGCACTCCTGATCTGCTAAGGTCTCAGATGGCAACTTTGAGGTCCCACACAACCAGGATGGGCTGCCAAGGAGCTTGGCAGTCCTTTTTTATTTAAAAAAAAAAAAAAAGTCAACAGGACTACTAAGCCTTTTCATGCCTGTTCCATGCTGCCTGACCTCTGGGGCTCTGTGACAGGGTAGAGTCAGTCATTCTTGCTACCATACCGGGGCACTGTCCTAAGGGAGTCTGATTCTCTCTGTGGGTATCGATGTACCCCTCTTACTAGAAGGGAGAGGGGAGGTCCTTGGCATGTTGCTATGGCAGAATGCCTGGACGTGGTGAACTGGTGAGGTGGCTGTTCCAGAGGGACATGGCAGCCAGAGTAAAGGACTTCAGCTCTGCCTTGGAGGTGTAACCAAGAGGACAGACCTACTTACAAGACAAAGTGAAACCAGGCATCAGACAGGATGGACTGCAGATCTGAGGGTCGCAGCAGGAAGATCGCGATGCCCTGAGGCCAAAAGGGAAAGAAAAGCTGCATCCTCCTCATGCCCCTGGCTGGAGGACCTGAGGGGAAGGAGGATGGAGGTGACCCCACTGTAAGGGGTCTGAGGATGTTCCCTCAAATCTTCTTACCTCTCTAACTTCTCACCCCAGAACCTGCAAAGCCACATAATTACTATAGCTGCCTGATATTCTCCAAAAATGACCTAGTGCTCCAGCCTCTGAACCACTGTTCATGCTGCTCCCCTGCCCATCCAGTGTCTTTGGGCCCCACCTTGCCCTGCCAGTAGAAGTGCTATCTCTGTCTTCAAGCTTTCCTCCCTGCCTCTTCCCCTAGAGAAAAGTCATCTCCCTTCCTCTGAGCACTCCAAAGGGCACTTTTCAAAGTTTACCTGAAAGTCTAGATGTGCATACCCATGTTCTATCCTCTACAAATTATGAATTCAGGGAGGGCACACTTCATGTCTGTCACGTCCCCCGCCACTCACCTCTTTCACAGAGATACACGTGGCCCAGATGAGCACAAACATCCTCCCTAGGAGCTGAAGCCATCCCATCTTGTGCGTCAGGGCCAAGGGGTGTGGGAGGGCCTGGAGAGGAAGGGAGGGGGGTGGTGAGGACCGGAGTGAGGAGGGAGGCAGCCTCACCTCTCGAAGGACAGTAAACACACACATGCCAGACCTTCAAGCTGGACCAGAGGCCAGTATGAAACACAGTCTCTGTGTTTCACCCTGTCCCTGCCTTCCCATCCTCAGTGGGAACCTAGAACTCTACAGCAACCAGTAAAATCCAATCTGTGGACCTACTTCACGTGCCCTATAGCATTGGTCCTTTCCAGAGCCCATCCACCACCAGACACTCAGGAGGGCCTCACAGAGTTAACTAAGCTGAGCGGCTGTGCTCTGGTGATGGGTGGGAAGGGAAGGCCCAGAGGGGTGGGGAAGTTTGGCCAAGTGACCTCCCCCTCCTCCCATCGCCTGCAGCTCTCACAGCAGAAACCCCCAAAGCACTCCAGATCAGATGGAAAGTCTGCACAGGGTCTGGGGCTTCTGATTCCCCAGCTTTTTCCCCCACATGATTCTCCCTGGGGATGAGCAGGGCTCAGGGCTTAGCCCAGCTGAGCTCTAAAGACATATACTCAGTTCCCGAGAAACTTTGAAGGGCAACAGTTGACAACTGTGGATGACTTCACATAAACCTCCTAGCCTCTCTGGGCCTCAGTTTCCCCATCTGCACATGGGGAAGATCCAAGCTTCTCTACCTCTGACCTCCCCTCCCAGCCCTAAGGACCCACATACCTCCTCCTCCCGAGGACGGTAGTAAGAGACGAGAGTCAGGGTGATGTTGTAGAAGAAATAGAAGCAGAAGGACAGGAAGAACATGTACTTGGCAAATTTCTTCCACTTCATGTGCAACAGCGTGTGCAGGGGCTCCAGGGTCAGCATCTCATGCCGGTTCTGGGGGTGAGACACCATGAGTCACCATGGAGATGAGGGAGAAGGGGTGGGACCATTTCAAAGGGTCCATCAAGAGCTCTGAGTCAACAAGGGCCCCTGACTGATTTTTCCCCAGGGATTGGTTTGGCTAGAAATGTTGGGAGTGTCATTTCTGGTTCCTGGTAGCTGTCAGATACCCTGGGAGCATGGGGCATCTGATGCATGGCAGGGAGTGAAGGCTAGAGAGGGTTTCCACTCCTAATTTGCCCCTACTTCACTGTGTGACCTTAGGGCAGCCCCTGACCCTCTCTAGGCCTCAGTCTCCTCATCCATAAAAGGATAATAATCCCTGCCCTACTAATCAGGCTGCTGGGAAGGTACAGGGGAACTCTGAACAGGCAAGCTCTGAGAAGCAGGATTGTTGATAAAAATATGAAAGGAGTCACAGCCTGCTGCTCCACTTCTCCCAAGAGCTAAAAACCTTTCAAAGCCGATCTTCTCTGTTCAACTCCAGCTTCACTGACCACCCCCATCCAGCCGCTTTCAGGAAGCCCCCAACCCATGGCTCTAGCCATGACTTTTAACATGACTCTCATGTTAAAACAGGTTTCAGGGAGAGTAGGAGAGATTAACATCAGCCACTCCCATACGCACACCCAAACTGCCTAGGATCCTAGGGCCCAGAGACCCCACTACCACTAGGGCCTACAATTCAAAGTTGACCCAGAACAGCTGAGCCCAGTATCTGCCCCAAGCCCCACTCTCTCTGTGTTGACACTGACACCAAGGACTAGGGACCATGGACACGGTGGGACCAGTGGCACAGGTCTTTCCAATGCCCTCTGAGCTGTGGTTTGAGGTCCAGCCCTCACTCCCTGCCCCTCCCAGCCATCCAGGAGACCCACGTCGATATTGGTGTTGTAGACAATGATTTCCAGCACAGAGTTATCTGTTGTGGTGTCCACATTGGTCAGGTCGTAGAGTGAGGATGACACAGGCCCATAAGCCCAATCAGTGAACTTCCTGGACAGGCTCCGGAGTGGCTTCTCCTTGATCTCACGACTGAGAATGTACTTCAGGATCTGTGGACAGGAAGAAGAAAAGTGGTCAGCTGCAGAATAGGGCTTGGGACCAATAGAGCCAAGCCAGCCAGAGGCAGGCCAGGTCCCTGGAACATACTTCCACCAACATGCGCTGAGTCCTGCCTCTGAGCTTGATACCATGAAACCTGGGCCCCAGCTTTAGCTGCAGAATGGGTATGAAGCTCACAGCTTCAGGTCCTGGAGGTTCCAGGCTCTTACTGGGAACTGAAGGCACAGGAAGCTATAACAGTCAGCTCCTCACCCTTGCACCAGCTGGGGCTCCAGTTCAGTGAAGAATCCAGAAATTGATCATTTTTAGAAGCAATTCCCATTTGGCCTGGACTTGAGAGGCTAGAAACTTTTCCAGCTTCCCCATTCCACTCTGAGGCTCACCACTCTAGCCAGACAAGTAGTAATACATGAGCCTTTACAGAGAGGCCCATGGGACCTGCTCTGTAGGTCAGCAATGCTCAAACTCTGCTGGGCATTAGAGTCTCTGAGGCATTTTAAAAATCCCACACTCAAACTATGGAAGCAGCCAAGATGTCCATCGACAGATGAATTGATTACAAAACTATGGGATATGTACACAATGGAATTTTACTCAGCCATAAAGAAGAACAAAATCATGTTCTTTGCAGGGAAATGGAAGCAACTGGAAAATATTATATTAAGTGAGATTAGCCAGTCACAAAGAGTAAAGAAGCATATGTTCTCCCTAATATGTGGATGCTAGGGAGAAGATGGGGCATAAGAGGGTCTCCAGATGGAAAAGGAGAGACCCTGGATAAACAAAGAAGTTGATTTAACCGAAGGGGATAGACGGGAGGCAGGGAGGATGGGGACACCCGAATGTACATCAAGGTTACTCACTAAACCGAACTGAGATGGAGAGAGGGCGAGGGAGCGGGGTGGGAATCTAGGGAAGGGGTAAAATGAGAAATGTGGGCACATATGTCATTATCAATTTGTATCTAACAAAGATGTATGCCTACAACGCACGAATTATAATCAAAATAAATAAATAAAAATCCCACACTGCTGCCAACTGCTGAAATCCAGATTTCAGTGGCAGAGGATGGGGAAACAAGGGGACTGTATTTGTAGAACTTCCTGGGTGGTTCCAAAGTACAGGCTGGACAGAAGGTCACTGTCCTCCCACTCACTCCTTCCTGAAAGCTTGGCCCTGGGTTACCCTAGGATTTGGGTGTGGGCACAGGACATAATAGGGGGTGCCTGCAGGGAAGGACAGTGTCAGAGCACAGATCTCACACAACCCAGGAGCGTTTCCATTCCATCTCTCATGACAGCCCAGGCAGAGGGCTCCTGGCGATGGACTGGGTCTCCCTGTCCCACCCCACAGCCTCTAAAGTCCCCAGGGATATGGCTGGTCTGTGTCTTAAACATTGCTGTCCCCTCCACTCCACTGCACATGGACCACCCTGGGCAACATCCAGGTTAGTTTCCAAAGGATATTGAATAAAAGAGAGAAGAATGCAGGTACCTCCCCCAAACTGGTCTGTGCAGGCAGATCATCCTCTAAAGGATAAGGGTATTGTGGGGCCATGCTCTATGCAGAAAGTGTCCTCCCTAGGCCGGGGTGGCAGGGAGAGCACATGCCACAGTGGCATGCAGAGACAAGACCCTTGGGGGAAGCTCGACCTGCCACCACTGTCTGACTCTGAAAGGCCCTGGCAGGCAGGCCTGACCCGGGAGTGGGCAGGAGAAGGGGGAGGCAGGCACACAATTCCACCTCTATTGAAGCCGTTCTCCATCATCTCCCCCACAACAAGAGAATAAAAAGCTCCCTTGTGGTTCCCCAGCCCTGACCATGGGACATGACCCAAAGCCCTCAGGGCAGCTGACCAGAGAGGGGTGTGCACAGCTGTGACTGCTCAATAGCTGTCACCACCCAGTATCCTCCTGCAGCCTCCAAGGAGCCACTGTCCTCTCCCAGGCTTGGAGGCTGAGGACCAGACGTAGACCTCTGGATCTGTACCCTAGGAAGAACCTGAGTCCTGACCTTGACCTCAGACCAGCCACTGATAGATATCTGAGCCCAGCTGGAGTTTTCCCCAAGGCTCCTGGCTCACTCTTGAGTTCCTTGGATACATCACACAAGGCACAAAGGCCCTACGGCCGCACTCTTTGCTAGGGACATGACTCTGCGAGGGTTGCATCCCAATCAACAGGCTGGGGTTTCTCCATAATCAGGGAAGAGCAGTCCTGGACCCAGAGCAGCCATTCCAGAACCCCCATCCCTGAAAGGCCCAAGGCCCATAGGGTCAGATCTTCAGCCTCTGCTTGGGTATCTCACCGAGTAGGAATGCTCAGGCACAAAGCATGTGAGATATTGTGTCACCTCAGCCTCAGAGCAGCTCCACTGTGGGGGAAGTCCCAGGACAAGAGCTAAGAACACAAAACATGGGACTGAAATCAAAGGGCGGGCACACTGGGTCTGTGTGGTCGTTCAAAATAAACCCACCCTGGGCCACAGCGGCACTTCTGGACCTAAGCCTGGGACCTCATCTGGAGGGCCCCCAGGGCTGGCAGAAGGGCAGTGTTCACCCCCCGGGCCCTGCCTCACCTCTGCCTTGCCCATCTTGGCGGCCAGCTGCAGCGGCGTGAGGCCATCGTTGTTCCGCGTGGTCTCCAGGTCCCAGTTGCCACTTCTCAGCAGGATCATGTCGTACATGCGCTTAACAAAGTCGTTCTGGGTCTTGAAATCCTCGGCTACTGTCACCAGTGCGTGGAGGATGTTGTTTCCTCGTGAGTCCTGGGAGGCGATGTCTGTCTCCTCGTTCTCCATCAGCAACTGCACAATCTCAGGCTGGTTGGTGCAGGCTGCTAGGGCCAGGGGTGTCTCACCTGGGGGGAGGGGGGCACAGGGGCTCCGTTTTCTCATAGGCCAGAAGCAGAGACCTCCAGGCCCCAGGACCAGGGCCCATATCCTAACTGCATCACCGGCACTGACCCTTATGGTCCCCTGACTGTACAGGGGAAGACAGGAGCTAGATCACTGCCACAACCCCTAACCCATCTCTCGACTTCCCCACTGGCCCTCCAGCACTGTTTCAGCCCAGCAGCCAGACACGCCCTGTTAATATGTAAGTTTTAACCTTCCAGAATGAAAGTTCAAGTTCTAATGACAGCCCACATCTTCTGACCTCTCCTCCTCTCTCCCTCATTCACTCCCCTCCAACCATTACGGCCTTCTTCTTCCTCTTCCTTGAACACACTGGGTATTTTCCTACCTCAGGGCCTTTGCAAAGGCTGCTCCTTCTGCCTGTAGATATCTGTATTGTTCACTCCACTCTCTTACCTGCTTCAGGCTTTGTTCAAGTATCACTTTTTTGATGAGTTGCCCTAACTTTACTCTATTTAAAACTGAAACCTACCTACCTCCCTTCTCAGACAGAACTTTTGGTTTTCTAGCTTAGGTATCCATCAACAGATGAACAGATTAAGAAATTAATCCATACACACACACAATGGAGTCTTTCTAAGCCATCAACAAGAGTAAAATTATGTCATTTGCAGGAAAATGAATGGAACTGGTGAGCATGATGTTAAGTGAAATAAGCCAAGCTCAGGAAGTCAAGGGTCATATGTTTTCTCTCATATGTGGAAGCTAGAGAAAAAAAAGGAAAGAAAGGGCAAGGGAGGGTTCTCATGAAAATAGAAGGGAAACCATTGAAGTAGAGGAAGGAGTCCAGGCAAGGGAGGAGTGAAACTGACCAAATTGCAGTATGTGCATGTGCAAACATGTGATAACAAACCCCACTATTATGCAAAATCATAATGTATCAAAAAAAAAAAAAAGAACTCCTGGTTCCTCTTCCTCTGCTAGTCAGGCAGGCATGGTAACACATGCCTGTAATCCCAGTGCCTGGGAGGCTGAGACAGGAGGATCACAGGTTCGAGGCCAGCCTCAGCAACTTAGTGAGACCTTCTGCAGCTTAGTGAGACCTTGTTTCAAAATAAAGAATAAAAATAGGGCTGGGGGTGTATCTCAGAGGTAGAATGCCTCTGGGTTCAATCCCCAGTACAAGGAAAGGAAGAAAGAAAGGGAAGGAAGGAAGGAAGGAAGGAAGGAAGGAAGGAAGGAAGGAAGGAAGGAAAGAAGGAAGGAAGGAAATAGAAGTCAAGTGACTTCCAAATAGTAAAATAGCAAGCCCAGAACAGCACCAGGGCTCCCAGTCTTCTTCTTTTCTGTTTTCAGTTACCTAAGCAGTGTTTCTCAGCACCAGCTGCAACTAGGTCCTATGCTAGGCAATGGGGACACAAGATTGACTGGATAAGACCCTGTCCTCAAGGACCCCCAGATCCATCTAGTCCTGCTGACTACAGTCACTCAGCAGAGAGAACAGGTCTGTGGTTGTCAGGTAGGGGCTAGGGTGGAAGGAGGGGTTTCCTATAAAATTGATAGGAGAAATGTTTTGGTCTCATGGATCTTTGCTGGCCTGTCCTCATTGTGGTGGTGGTTACACAACCACAAGCATTTGTGAGGATAATAGCTGCACTTAAGGGATGAGCTTCCCCATATCTAAATTCAACTGTGGTTTGTTTGTTTGTGTGTTTTTGTTTTCACCTAGAACATCTCTGAAAGAATGTGAATGTTGTCAGAATCAAAATGGAATTGCTTGTGTCAATCCTAACAAAAGAAAGAAGGGGGTATGGAGCACGCCAGCCCAGAGGTTATGAAAAAAGGGCTCTTGTGTAAGAGTGCCTGATAATAACTATCACAAAAGACTGCCAGAACCACTAGCTTACACACAGGCTTTATACAAACAGTACTTCTTCAAGGACATCTGTATCTACCCAGCAACTGACTGGTCAAACTTGGACAAATGACATTCTTGTTATTAACCACAGTGGCCAAGAATTATTATTTCAGGATATCTGGTGCAATCCTCATTCATGGCTTTAACGCCTTCATTCATTCATTCATTCATTTCTTTGCAACACTTGGAATGAAACCCAGAGCCTCATGCCTACCAGACAAACACTCTATCGCTGAGCTCCACCCCCTGCTCTTCCTTAAATTTTATTGTGAGACAGGGTCTGGCTAAATTGCCTAAACTGGGCTCCAATTTGGGAGCCTCCTGCCTCAGCCTGATAGTATCTGAGATCACAGGTGTGGGCCACTGCGCCAGGCTCAACCTCTTTGAATACCACATCCAGAGTTCACTATGGCATGCATATTCCCATTGCAAAACTCTGCTGTTCTCAAATAAATACCTGCATTTTTCTTACAGAATATCTGACTTTTTAAAAAATTTATTAGTTAGCCCATCTAACCTCAATTGCTTTTGCACTCAACTTGTCAGAGATTTTCCTCCTCTCACTTTTGACTCCCTGAGAGATGCTGGGACAAAGCCCAGAGTTGGAAGCCAGGACATCCACATACATCAATGCCTTTGTACCCCAGGGTGTGTGTGGGGGGGGGGGGCCTTTTCCCTTCTCTGAACCACTTCTTCGTGAAACGGAGCTGTCTATTCCATCCCTTCCCAGGTCTCTGTTCCCTACAGAGGGATGCGCAGGCGGAGGCCTGTGTGCCCTCTAAAACCACCAAGTGACACCCGGCTCGCACGTGGGCTCACACACCCCCTTCCCAGTTCGCTCTAGTCCGCCCCAGGGGTCCTGCCGAGACAGATCTGCTCAAGGCTCCTCCCTGTCCCGCTCTCCCCTGATCCCTGGGACCAGCGCCTCTCGGCCAAGGACCAACTGTGGCAGCAGAGCCAAGCAGGCCGCCTCTCCCCTGGACGTCGCCCCCCAGCCTGGCGGGAGCTGCACCCACCAAAGTAGAAGCCTTCGTGCTGGTACTTGGGGTTGAAGAAGACGCCCTTGGCGTGGGCGTTGACGTCGGCACCAGCTGCGATGAGCGCCGCGGTGATGTCTCCCTGGCGCCGCTCGATAGCGATGTTCAGTGCTGTCTGCCCTGTGGACAGGGCGGGGGTGAGCAGGGCAGCTCTGCACCGGGACCCTGCTGACTCACTTAAGTGCAGACCCTGGAGCCCCTCAGCCCCCGTGGCGGGGACAGCCTCAAGGAAGGGCTTAGGCCGTATGGTCAGGGGCAGAAGGGTTGGTTTCTGGAGTGGCCAGAATAAATTTACCTCTCCCACTATGCAGAGAAAGGGTGTCTACAGCCCTCTGCAAGCCCATCAGCAAGAGGCATCATGGAAGAAGGGAGGGTTAAGGGGAGGCTGGGAAAGGAGGGAGGCAAGGATTTGTGGCCAGGACAGCAAAGTCTTAATAGAGTCATTAAAACTTTCATTTATTCACTCAGTCAGAAAATATATATTAGGTCACATGGCGTGGTGGTGCATGCCTGCACTCCCATGTAATCCCAGCTATTTGGGAGGCTGAGGCAGGAGGATCCTAAGTTACAGGCTGGGGAAACCAAATATATAAAGCATGTCCAATGTGAGACCCTAAGAACACCAGAGAATCAACTATGAGCAAGAGACTTCATCCTGCCCTCAAAGGGAACCTGCTGCCAGCAGGGAGAGTCTGTAAGTCCCTGAAAAATGGGGAAGTCCCTTCAGTCCTCTCCCAATCTGTTCCCCTACATAGGGGACAGAAGAAGACAGAAGAGAGAGAAGAATCATACAGGCAAACTTGAGGCACTGGTCTGAACCTCACTGGATAGCCTGATACTAGTGTCAACGCCTCAATGGCAGACTAAGAATATGTAATTATATGGCTCATTTGGTTTCTCTTTGCTTTGACCACCAGGAAGCTGAATATAATGTACAGGTCAACGGTCAGTTGTAGTAGACTTCTTTCCTCTCCCCTCCCTCCGTGGCTTCTCATTTGTCACATCCTTATTTTGTTCTTATATATAATGGAAGCTCTTTTGAAAGTCTGAAGAGTATAATAATAAATCAAAATGATTTTCTCCCATGAGAATGATTAAGTCCAAGCTAGATATTTGGAAAAAGCTCTTGGAAAAAGCTGAGATATTTAATGCCCCTGGCATATCAGCAAGATGACCAATCACGAACCAATCATTTTTGCCACAAGCATCTAACTCTAACTCACTGTTTACTGACTCCAAAAACTCAAACAAGGATATATCTTGCTGATTATTCACAATGGCTTTCCCGGGCAGGACACACTATCTCAAATTGTGTCTCCATGGACCACCTACAACACTGAGACTCAAATGGGGCAGTTAATACGGATGACGACAATGATACTAATAGTTGTCTTTGTGGGCCCCTGCCTGGTTCTCTAGCTTCATCTCCAGCCTTCTTTCCATTGCTCCGGCACACCAAGTTCATTCTCATCTTGGGGCCCTTGCCCTTTCCCTTGCCCTTGCCTTGCTCTGAATACTTCTCATCATGTAGGCTTAGGGTGAAAGGTACTTCTCTGTCCATCCATTCTAAAGCCACCTATCTCCAGTCACCTCCTGTCACATTACCGTTTTAAATTTTATTTTCGTAGCACTGTTTTGGTACTAGGGATCGAATACAGGGGCACTCTACCTCCAAGCTATACCCCTCAGCCCTTTTTATTTTTTATTTTGAAACGGGGTCTCAATAAATTGCTAAGAGTCTTGTTTAATTGCTGAGGCTGGCCTCGAACCTGTGATCCTACTGTCACAGCCTCCCAAGTACTGGGATTATAGGTGTGTGCCACTTTTCATAGCACTTTCTACAATTACCTTGCTTACAGCAGTGACCTTTAATCTAATTTGTTCATTACTATACCTGGGGGCTAAAAATATTGCCTGGCATGTAGTATTTGTAGACAAGTATTTACAGAAAGAAGGAAGGATGAGTGCAGTGCCTACTGCATGCCCGGCCCCACGCTGAGTGCCTCTGTGTGACATGTCCAGTAGTGGTTCTGTGGCCCCACTCCCCAACCCAGGAACCCCTCTGCACAGCCCCTCCATAGGCAGGATACCTTCGTAGGCCTCCTCCGTGTATTCGGCATTGATGAACCTATCCAGGATGTCATTCTCCTCGGCAAAGGCAAGCAGGATCCGTACAATCTCCTTGGTGTTGGGGTTGATATTTAACAAGGCCTTCATCAAGCAGGTCTTCCCAGTGTCCGAGGCCGTCAGCTTATGCATAAGGAAGTCTGAGGGCAGGGTCATGGGGTGGGGCACAGGCAGGAGGGGTCATTGTCCTTCGTCCTCCAGGCCCAGAAGAGGTTGTGAGAGTGGCAACCTCGAGATCCTGCCGCATCTTGTTTGCCCTGTGGCCTGCCTGACTGTGAACTACCCCAGTGCAGCTTTCCTCTCCTGTACTTCCTCCCCAGGCTCCAGGCTCCTTCGCTGACTCCTCCTTCCTTGTTCCAGAGCCTTTTGCCCAGCACCTTCTCCCTGACAGGGGGCAATCTCCCCCACTGCCTGGCTTCCCATGGTCCACCTTGGTGCTGACACCCTGAAATCTGCATCTCTAGTCTGCCCCCTCCTCGTGGCCTACAAATACATCTCATCACCTCCCCTTTAGCTTACTCTTGTCCTGGTCCCCCAAACAGCCGGGACCCCACCATCCACCAAAGCTACGCACTATGCTGGACTCCTCCCCCTGCCTCACACCCCACGTCCTTGAGTCCTAATAGTATGATATGGATATAAAATGTTCCCTGAAGACTCATGAATTAATGTTCAGAGGTGGCGTGGTTGAATTATGAGGGTTCTAATCGCATTGCAATAGATTTATTGGCTGCTAACCAAGGCAGGTGGAGTGTGACTGGAGGTGGGTCACTAGGGGTGTGGCCTTGGGGAATATATATCCATAGACTCCCTTTCTCCAGAGCCCTCTGCTCCTGACCTCCATGATGTGAGTGAGCAGACTCCCTCCACTAGTGCACCCCCCCTCTCTCTCTTTCTCTCTCTCTCTCTCTCTCTCTCTCTCTCTCTCTCTCTCTCTCTCTCTCTCTCTCTCTCTCTCTCTCTCTCTCTCTCTCTCTCTCTCTCTCTCTCTCTCTCCTTCTTACTGCCATGTCCTGAGTTCTGGCTGTCCTAACACGGACATTCAGAACTCAGGACATCCATGGGCATCCTCTGAAATCTCCAGAACTGTAAGCAAATAAATCTTTCTTCCTCTAAATTGTGGTTGTCAGGTATTTGGGGTCACAGCAGTGAGAATGCAGACTGAAACACCTGCCAATGGCATGCCTGATGAACTCTCCAGAACTGTCCCCCACCCCGGCCCTGCTTTGGGTCCCAACACTGTTTGAACAGCAGCCTTCCCCAGTTTTACCCTATCCCCTGAACAATGGCCAGACCATGACCCTCACCTGCTTAAACTCTTCCATGGCTCATTACTCTTAGAGTCAAGTTCAAGATTGCTAGCCCAGCTTTCAAAGCCCCATAGGAAATGGGCAGGAGCCAAGTGGGGTCCCCTGATCTGCACCTCCTGCCAAGTGCAGGCACTCACCAGACACATCCATGCCACGGCGCCGCTTGCAAAGCTCCTGTAGCTCCACCAGCAGTTCCATCAGCTCCTCCACGCAGCCCTCGGACACAGCTGTGAAGATGCGCTTCTTCAGCCGCTTCTTTTTCCGCCTCTGCTCTTCCTTGGCCAGGTTTGCACTGAGACGGGGAGATGTTTCCAGCTCACCACGCATGCACCCCTTCCCTTCCCCGCCAGAGCTGCGGGGCCTTCAGGGCCCTGCACCAGCACCCAACACCTCACATGCCTGTCACAATGCCTGCAATCCCTGTGCTCCTGCTCTGGGCACTGGACTCCATGTGGCCATATCAGGCTCCCTTACAAGGCATATGGGATCGCATTTATCAAAACATGTTATCTGGATACACGTAGGAATGATCAGGAAGAATATATGCCTAACTGTTCACAGCAATGACCTTGAAATATAAAGCTTGGGAAAGGGAAATTTCACTTAAATGTTTTGCATTGTTTGAGTGTTTTCAGTCTATCCCTTCTAGCTTCTCCAAATGAACAGTGCTAATGCAGATGTGCGCCCTGCGTTTGTCTGTGCTTCTGCAAAACGCGTATTGGTATTTTGTATGCATGTCTTTTAAATGTACATAAGTGATCTTGTACTACAGTTCTCATTCCTCTGTACGTTATTTTATAATGAGTGGGTTGATTTTTACAACTTATAAAATTTGATATCCTACTTCCCCTACAAAATGTCCTACAGATCACAGCCATGGCCCAGGCCTCCAGACATTTATCACCAACCTCAGGACTAGTGGTCTCTTTTCCTTCTTCTTAGGGTCCTGGAGCATGTCCTCAGATGCCTCCCCATGGTGGGCATAATGGGGGGCAGGGAAGGTCCAGGCTTACCTTGGACTGTTAGGATTGGATGGGGTCTCTGTCACATCATCCTGAGGAGACTGAGGAGAGTCCATGTCATCACAGTTGCCGGAAAGGCTGGAGGAGTCAGAGAGGGAAGAGAGAAGGACAAGCTTAAAGTTAGATGGTGCCACAGCTTGCCACAGCCAAGGCCTGGGGCACCTTGCTGGAACTGAGGGCCAGGCCAGGGGCTGGTACTCACTACTGCCGGATGTTGGAGTCCATGGGCTTGGAGAAGATGGGGGGCGAGGTCTTGGTGACAGTCGGATTGGGCTCGAACCCTTCTATCTCCAAGAAGAAGTGCGCACTGAGGGAACACCCAAATGAGGCCATTAGATCTGAGCCGGCCCTGTCCACCTGGCATCCTGTGCCCCTGCCACAGAGGGTCCTGCTGCACTGAGTGCCCACCCTCAGCTGGCTGCATGCTACATGGCCTCACCCAGCCCTCCCAGCATCCCTCAGGAGTAGGTGCTGTCATAAACTTCACAGATGGGCCCTGGGAGGCTCTGGGGTGAAGCAACCGGCCCAAAGCCACATGTGGACATGGAGCAGGGCCTGAGTCTGGGTGACTCTTGCTGCTAGAAATACTGGGTGGTTGTGCCCAAGCATCTCTACTGGGGTGGCCTCATACCAGAGAATCTGCAGCTGCTCCAGGTATGAAGGACTCTTCAAAGATAAGAACACAGCAATGGGAACTCAAGTCCCCAGGCCACCCAGCTTCCCCCCCCAGAACTCAGGTGTGAAGTGAGAGCCACTTAGGGGAGGCCCCAAGGCTCTGCTCAGCTCTTGATGGAAGAAGAAAGGGCTGCAGTCATACTGGGTATTCCAGCTCTGCCTGCCCCACCCATGGCCCATTTATTTTATTTTATTGGTACTATGGATTGAACTCAGGGACATTCTACCTCCAAGCTACACACTCCGCCCTTTTTATATTTTTGTTTTGAAGCAGAGTCTCATTATGTGGCTGAGGCTGTTCTTGAAATTGTGATCCTCCTGTCTCATCTTTCCAAATACTGGGATTACAGGAGTGTGCCACCTCACCCGGCTCTTTCAGTCCCTTTGATCAGCACATATGCTGTGTCGCAATAGAAAATGAGCTGAGAAGGCAGAGCTAGAGTGGGGAGGCCAGGTGTCAGGGCTGAGAATACCTTCTCACAAAGGAGAACCCACTTATTGATTTTTGGTTTAATTTTCTGAGCTTTGGGCGTCTCATTGAGGAAGTCTTTATAAGTGCCTATGTTTTGGAGAGTTGGTCCTCTGTTTTCTTCTAGTAATTGCAAAACTTCTGGTCTAATTTCTAGGTCTTTGGTCCACCTCAAGCTGATTTTTTTATGCAGGGCAAGAGAGAGAGGTCTAAATTAGTTCTACATATGGATATCAAGTTTTTGCAACACCATCAAAACATGAATAGATAAAGACTATTTGGTATGTAAGCTGGGCATGGTGGCACACACCTATAATCCTAGTACTTAGGAGACTGAGATAGGAGGATTGCGAGTTCAAAACCAGCCTCAGAAATTTAGTGAGACCCTCAGCAACTTAGCAAGACCTTGTTTCAAAATAAAAAAAATAAGTCTGGGCATGGTGGCTCATGCATGTAATCCCAGTACTTGGGAGGCTGAGACAGGAGGATCACAGGTTGGAAGCCAGCTAGCCTCAGCAACTCAAGCATGCTCTCAGCAATTTAATGAGACATTGTTTCCAAATAAAAATGAAATAGATCTGGGAGTGTAGCCCAGAGGTAGAAGGCCCCTGGGTTCCATCACTAGTATTAATAAAAATAAATAAATAAATAAATAAATAAATAGGCTGGGGATATAGCTCGGAGGTAGAATGCTTTTGGATTTAACCTCCAGTACCAAAAAAAAAGAACACATGGAATTTACTTGGCCATAAAGCAGAACAAAATTATGTCATTTGCAGCAAGATAGATGGAACTAGAGAATATTATGCTAAGATCAGCCAGTCTCAGAAAGTCAACATCATATATTTTCTTATGTGGAAGCCAGAGAAAAAATAGGAAATTTAAAGGGACTTCAGATAAATGAGGAGAGAGACCAGGAGAATAGTAGCAGGGGTTGGAGAAGGCAGGTGGAGAGGGGGGAAAGGAGGATTGAGGAAGGAGCCACTTCAAATAATGTTATGTCCATTATGAAGATCTCACTCTCTCTCCACCAATATCACTAACATGTGGGGAGGTGGGAGGGCGAGCCAGATGGAATGTGGAGAGAAATACACCAAGAGCTGTGAGCATGTGGAAATTTATCACTTTGAATTGCCCTATGTTGTATAATTACAATGCACCAACAAAAGAATTTTTAAAAAGAAGGAGAACCCAGGAAACCATGTCAGACAGTGGAGGGAAGAGGCAGGGGCCAGGGCCCTGTGACCTGGCTGAGCCCTAGAGAAGGGCAGACGCTTAGTGGCACAAGAGAAGCAAGACATACCCAGGACATGACTCCAGGGCAGCCACAGTCTGCCCCGCCTGCAAACACACAACCATGGAAGCCACAGTCACAGGCTCAGAGATGAGCCTCCTGCTGACAACTCAGATGGCAAGGATCAGTCTGAGAGTGGAGTGGGTTGCAGCATCCTGCAGCTGTAGGCGCCATAACCTGTCCAGAACAGTGGCTTCCCCCTGTCAGGCTTCTCTCCTAGCACCTTGGCTGCCTGCTTCCTTCCCAGGCCCAAACAGACCAATTAGTCCTTCCCTTCCTTGATAGATCCCAGAAGAGCTCCCTAAGTACAGCCCCACCTATATCAAGTTCAGAAGGAAGGGCAGCAGGGAAAGGATGGTGGCCCCATTCTACAGATGAGGCTCAGTAGGGTCACCTCCCAGGACAGAAGCCAAGTTGGTCAGAGAACCTGATTGCTCATTTCCAGGCTCACAGTTTATCCAGCAACCACCTGCCCTGCTCTCAGCCTAGCCTTCTGCTTCTAGGCCATGGAGGGAGGCTGCCCTCTATAGCCACTGCACAGGCAGGAGAGGCCCAGGGCTGGCCTAGGGAGACCCTTCCCTCTCCTGGAGGTGCAGACAATCCTGGAAAGTTCTGGGCTAATCCATAAATGAGGCATAAATGAGGCATAAGGCAGTGCTGGCTGACACATCAGCCCTCGCCTTCCTGACTCCTTCCCATCAAGGGGAACTTCTGAATTGACCCCAAAGCAAATCCTTCTCCCAAAGAAGAAGACAAAGGAAGGAGTAAACCTTTGTGTTGACACCCAAAGCTTGGGTTAGGCCCCAGGACCACTCTGCTTCTGCCTCTGGTGTCTGTGGTCACTTCGCATCTCTGAGCCAGATGAATAGATAGTGGTTGGGACGGATGACTCCTAAGACCTGTACTCTGGAGCCAGAGCAACTCTAGAGCTTGAGCAGTCAACCAGGCTGATTACCACTCCTGCGGTGCCCCTGAACTGCCACCCTAAAACTGGCTCCATTCCACTGTGGCAGCCGGACCCAGGGAGCCACAGACACAGCTGCTGCAGGCTTAGCCTCGAAACATCCTGCCTGCGATTTGCCAAATTATCTCCATAAAAAGCCCCCACCCCCCACCTCTGCAGCTTTTTCTAGAAGACAGTCCAGCCCCTTCCCCTGATCTGCACTCCACCCTACCTGTCTGGGTCCCTCAGTGATGCATTTACTTAACAAATATTTATTGCGCACCTACAATGCACCGGGCGCTGTTCCCGATGAGCAAGTGGGCAATCACTCTTCCCTCCCAGAGATTCTGTCCCAGTAGCTTACTCAGAACTGGCCCCAAAGTGAGACTGAACACAGTGAAGTGCAGTCACAGGTTTGCTGGCCTTGAACAATACATTATCTGTCTGCTGTGACTGCCTGGATGGCAGGAACTCTAACTGCATTATCCTCAATTCCCCAGAATCACCTCTAATTCTCCAACAGTGGTCCTAATACTCAGACGACCTCACTGAATGGGTGAGTGCGAAGATGAATGATAAGTGAGTGCAGAAGAATGGCTGGTTGAACAGATGGACAGATGATGGAGGATGGATGGATGGATGGATGGATGGATGGATGGATGGATGGATAGATGGATGGTCAGGTGTGTGGATAGGGTGAATAGATGGAGACTTCTGTGGACAGGGCCAATAAGCAGACAGCCCGACACAGCCTTAAACTGTAAATGTCATTGGGAGGTTGCACTTTCACATGATTAGTACTGAGCGTTCAGTCACCAAAACCCTCACCTCTTCTAAGCCCCATTTCCTCCCTCATCTTGTGTCAGAAGCTGCCTCTCCTCCATCTCCCCACCTTCTCATTGCCTCCTCCCAGAGCTCACAGGGACCTCAAGGATGGACCAGGAACACATCATGAGCATTTATCCACCCCAGGCTTGAGGCTGAGGGCCCAAGGGAGGCAAAAATGTGCCATCTCTCTGTGCAGTGTCCTAGCTGGTGCTGGGCAGCTGAGGTGAGCCACCCGGCTGCTTAGACAGCAATTTACCTGCTTCTCTCACTTGCTTGCCTTCTCCTTCATGGACTCGTCCACTTACTCAAAAACTGCTCAGAAGCAGTGTATGAAACTTAGGGGGTGGTGGATGATCCTTCCAAGACCTTATCCTCAAAGACAACCACGGCTAAGATATTATCCAACAACATCTCCAGTCTCTTCAGGGAAGGACAGGGCTGGGGAGCTCATGGGGAAGAAAGGTCCTGGCAGTGGGGGACTGGGATCGGGAAGGTTCTGTGCTCTGCTGGCCAAGGAAAGATGCTCTGTCTGGTCTTCAAGTGAGCCTTTTTTGGGAAAAGCTCTGGAGGCAGCAAGGGAGAAGGCTGGGGAAGTCTTCCATGACTGGAACCCAGAGTGAGGAGGGGAGTGAGTGAGGAGAGTTATGCTGGGGAGGAACCGATTCTTGGGCAAGGACATGACTCCTGGGACAGGTCAGCTGCTAGGCCAGGAGGACCTGGCCTGTGCCTGCCCAGCTTGCCACTGCACCCCCACATCCCTCCCACTACCATGAGCACAGGGCCAGGTCTTGGTCACATGACATTCTGGCTCCTACCTGCTACAGATGTTGTTTATTGCTACCTTTGGCTCAGACCAAAGGGCACCATTGTTAATTCAGGTGCACGGCCAGGTTTAGACCACTTCTCCTGTGTTTCTATCCCTTTGAAGGGATCACTCCAGGATAGGAAAACAACCCCAGGCCTGGGAAGGAGCTTGTCTGGCCACCTGCTTTGTCCCAAGAAATGACAAAGTATAAGGCTGGACCCTCTACAGTCTCCTCCTGCCTGCCCCTCTGACCCTGGGTACCTCCTTGCTCACAGGGAGTTGGAAAACACTCAGGTCCAAAAACTCTCCTCACTTTAGACCTCCTGGTTCCTTCAGTTGCACCCTTAGTGTAATTCCCTAGTGGTCAGCATTGTTTTTTAAATCTACTTTTATTGGTGTGTTGTAATTATACATCATACTGAGGTTCAGAGCGATAGAAAATGCAGGCGCACAGCCCTTGGTGTGGTTCCTTCTGGATCTCACCCCGCTCCCTCCTCTCCCCCAAGTATATTGTTGAAATTGATATTGATACCTTCATATATGTGTTTGGCATTATTTGAACTGTTTCTCTCATCAAGTCTCCCTTTTCCCCTCCTCACCTCCTTCCCCAAGTCCCCTTCCACTTTTCTACTGGTATTTCCCCCTCATTTATCTAAAGTTCCTTTTGTTTCCCAATTTCTTTCTAGCTTTCACATATGAGAGAAAACTTATGACCCTTTACTTTCCAAGACTGGCTAATCTCACTTTGCATAATATTCTCTAGTTCCATCCATTTTCCTGCACTCTAAGCCCACGTCTTATACTCAGTTCCAAGGGGAGACACCCAAACCTTCACACAAGGGCCCTCAGAGAGCCTTGGGGGCCACCCCTTCAGGAGACAAAGGTCATACCTCATACCCTTGGCTGGGCCAGGCAATCAGCCAGTCAGAGTCAAGCCTGGAGTGGAGTTCATAAACAGGGGTGGGCCTAAAGAGGCAGCCTACTTGGTCCTGCTGAGGGGAAACCTGTGGTTTTCCTGAAATCTTATCCTCCATCCTTGCCTGAGGTCCAGACCTCCCCTGGGAAAGTGGCGGGGGAGCCAAGGAGGGTGCTCCTTGCCCTCTCAGCTCACTGATGTTTCTGCTCTTTCCTGGATGGGCCCATACAGACCCAGCCTGCCTCCATGCTCCCATGACACCTGTCCCATCTCTGCCTTCAACCAATTTCCTGTCCTGCATTCCAGGATGGAGGGTCCACCTGGATGCACTTCAGGTACCCCTTATTCAAGATTTCACACCTGGCCTTGTCTCATTTCCTCCTGGCCTTAGTCCCTCTCCTTTGATGGGCTATGTCAGAGATGGCTCCCCATCCCTCCAAGTCACCCCACTAGAAGAAGGGGATGTCCTTGGCGCTTTACTCTCTCTTCTCACAGCAGATCCAGACTTAATACCTCTCTGATCTATCTCCTCCTCTCCATCCCTGACTACCCAGGCTGAGACCTCACCACCTGTCACCTGGACTTCCCAACATGACCTCCTCATGACCTCCCTGCCCCCACCTCCTCTCCAGTTCATCATCCTTACAGATCACCCAGAGTAACCTTTCTGAAACACAAATCTTGCCACGCCCTCCCTCCCACTGGAAACCTTCCATGACTCCCCACTCACTCCCTTCAGGGTTTTCCAAGTTCTATAACTGACTCCTAAGACCCAAATTCAATAGGACTCTTCTCCTCAAAGACTCCTCTACTTGTCCAGAACTTCTCCCTGGTTCCTACCCAGAGCCTCTGCCTGTCATGTTCTTTCCCTTCCTACCCGCCCCCACCACCAATGTCCACTGTAATACCACCTCCTTCGGGGAGCACCCCAAGACTGCCCACAGGGTCAAAATGACCTCCCTCCTGAGGTCCCATCTGCCTAGTTGTCCTCTCTCCAGGCACTTCCCACTTTCCAGGAGGGGCACCAAGCAGGACACCAACCCTGGGCCTGGTACCTGAGAAACCTCAAGGTCTGACTTGAACCAACAGACAGAAGGAAAGCACCAAGCTCTCCTCTGGCCCAAGAGGAGCCTGGGAATAGGAGCAGAGGAAGCAGAACAAGTGGGCCATCTTAGACCAGGGGTCCCAGGCCCAGGAGAATCACAGGGGTCTAGGTTGGCTTATTTGAGAAATATCCAGTCAGCTGAGAACCTGCCCTGGAGGCAGATCAGGGGCTGAAATGTGTGAGCCTAGAGACACCCCTTCTCTGCTCCCTCTCCCCTGTGTCCTCAGTTGGGGAATGGAATGAACCATCCCAGCTCTGCCCAGCTTTTAGGAGCCCCATGGGGTGTCAATAACAATGTTGATGATAAAGTTAACAAAAACACAATCAAGGTCAACATATGCTGAGCACAGACATGTCAGGCACCGTGCTGAGTGCTTTGTTGACATAATCCCAATTAACTGTCATCCTATGAATTGGTGCCATTGCTGGTGTCCCTATGTAGGGATCTAGCATGACAAGACTATAGCCATCTTGATCATAATCTCCATTTGGGGACCCCCAAAACGCATCCCCAAACCCTATAGGATAAACCAAGATGTGCTGACCATTGATGCCAGGACCGTTTCTTAGCTGACATTGAACACATTAGTAATTTTTGAGAAAAGCCAGGTACAATCTGATTGACCATGACCCACCTTAGTCTGACATACCACACACACCTCTTGCCTTAGGGGGCCAGGATCCTCCTGTCTTGCTGTCTTCAAGACATACTTCTGTCTGTAAGTCCTCAATTAATTACACTTTGTGTAGCCCAGTGCAGTGGTACATGCCTATAATCCCAGTACTTGGGAGGCTGAGACATCAGGATTACAGGTTTGAGGCCAGCCTCAGAAACTTAGCAAGACCCTCAGCAAATTAGTAAGTCCTTGTTTCAAAATAATAAATAAAATAGGGCCGAGAATATAGCTCAGGTTCAATCCCCAGCACACGTGCGCGCGCACACATACACACACACACACACACACACACACATACACACTATACTTTGTGCAATCCCAGATCTATCTGCCTCTTTATTCAATCTCATGGCACCATCCACCTTTAGTTGGTAATTCTTGTACACAGGACAGACTTTTCCCAAAACATCCCTTTACACAGATGTGGTTAGAGAGCTTGATTAACCTGGCCAGATGCACTGTGGATTGAAAACTATCAGTGTGTATGGAAAATGTGTCCAGCTAAGGGTCCAGGCTACCTGGAATTTCCACCTACCTTTTTGCTCTTGTCTCAAGGATAGTTCCAGCAATCCCTCCTCTCCTTCAGGAACCTTTCTGAATGTTCTTGCCTCAGTGACCCCTGACTCTCTGTCTCCCTATCTATGCCAGTTCTACAGACGCCCCCAGTAAAATCCCCCAAGTATGTACCACTATTCCCCCAATTATACCTACTCAGGCACCAGGCTACCCCAGATAACTCTGAGAGTCTTGGGTCCACCGGAAGTAAAGGACCACCGTAGCAGGGTCTCCTGTGCCCCAGCTGCACAGAGGCCAGGTCCAAACCTGCCAGTCCTACCTCTTCTTGGTGGGGGTGACATCCACTGGCCTCTTCTCTGTCAGGGCAGCAGGATTCCCACTGGGGCCAGAGACTCTCCTGCCCACAAGGGGTACCATCTCCTTGGGGTGGGCATGCATGGCTGGAACAAAATCACAAGGAAGATGCTCAGGTTCGGGGGTGTGGAGGGGCTTTGGGAGGCTTCAGGTACCACGTGTGGTACTATCCAGTCCCTGCCCACACCCCTTAGGTCATGGAGTGTACTCCCTGTCTTCCCAGGATGCCAATCCTTCTGGAGAACAGGGAGACTGTCTCTGGAGCTTCCCCTGTTCTCCACTGGCTCCTGTGGTCTTAGGAGCACCCAGCAAAGCATCGAGTTAAGTCCACCATGCCCCAGCTCCCCCACCCCCAATCATCATCTCCAGCTCCACCCACCTCCACATGGACTTCTGAAAATTAGCTCTGCTTTCTTGATGTTCCCCTCAGATGTTATGATCAGATCAAGGAGGTTTACCTTGACAATGCAGGACACTCCGCTCTAGACACTGTCCTAGTGACACAGTCTGGGGCTCCTCTGGTATATTGGATTTCTCAGCACCCAGCTCATCTTTGCAGCTAACACACTGATTATTTCTCTCATCCCTCCCCGCAAACTGAGCATAACCAGCTCTTGGCTAGCTGTCTGATAGACCCATTCTTGCTCAGAGGGAAGTTAAGTCCCTTCCCCTGAGGATGAGCCCTCCATCCAGACCTGCTTTACCAAAGCTTAGTTTGGACTAGGCACTGTGCTAAGCTCCAAGATGCTGGGAAGAGGGACTAATATGGCTTCTGAGGAGACTGGGGAAGGCATCCGAGGGAACCTAAAACCTGCTGTATGGAGGAAGGGCATCTGAAGAGGGGGTAGAGCCTGGGTGAAGACCAGGATTCAAGACTTTCCAGCAAGTGGCAAAGAGCCGGTGTGCTGGAGAACCTGGGCAGGGAGGGACTGAGGAGCAGGGAGGCAAAATTGTGAGGGCCTTTAACACTACTTGGGAGCTAGGGTTGATCCCAGGGCAGCAGACCGCAGAGGAGGGTTTGAGTGTACACAGGGAGAGCAGATGAGGGGGTGGTAGAGACCAGTGGCCTGGGGGCCAGGAGGAGTCCGCTGTGGGGGCCGTAGGGATGGGGACTGGGGTCAGATGGCCATATAGATGAGATGGACAGGGAAAGAGCAGTGTGGACAGGAAGTGACTCTGCAGTTAAGGAGCCAATCTCAGTTTGAATCACCTCCTGGGACTCACTCGGATACACAGAGGAGGGGGGAGGAGGTGGAGTACTGCAAGATGAAGCCAGCTAGGTGGGATCGAGCTAGGGCCACTGGTGGACCTGCCCTAAGTAGGAGAGCTTCCTGGAGAGGGTGTCCTGAGCAGATTGATATCAGGCTGGAGGGAGGTTTGCAAATGAGATAGTCCCCACTAAAAGTGAGCAGGTCTAGGGTGGGGGTGGGGGTCGCCAGGGGAGTCCTTTGGCCCTGGAGTACAGGTGCTATGGAGCTTTGAGGAGGGGCCTCAAGACCAGCCGGGTAGAGCAGCTCATGCAGAGGGCTTCAGAGGCACCCAGGTTCCTGCCTAGACCTAGTCACAGTAGGATGAGGACAGGTGATTTTTACTGCCTGCCCTAGACCAAAAAGACCCTTGAACAGGTAAGGCTAAAAAGCTGTTCTAGGCTAGGAAAAGGGTGGGTGCCTTACCTCTCCCTGGGCCTCTGCTTTCCCTCCTGAGAAGTAGGCCAAATGGTCCCCAAGGACCCTATAACCCTCACCTCTACACTGGTTGCTCCACCCCTCCTGCCCTAGGCCTGAGTGTGGACTGTCCTAGGCAGCCAGGACAGGAGAGGGTCAGGACACTGTGAACAGGGGCTTCAGCAGCTATAATTAGGTCCCTGAGTCAACGCGTAAAACCTGCATTCTCACCTGCTGGGCTCTCTCGCTGCCTGGCCCTCCCTCTTTCTAGGATTCAGCTGCCTTACCAGAGAAGGGGACTGTCACACTCCCTAAGTCCTGACACGGATTGAAATGGCCTGTTCTGGGACACAGACTACAAGGGCTACAGAGACACTCCAGGGTTGCTGGCTCAGCATCTGTCAGGTTCCTGGGACCTGTCCCTCTCCAGTGCCTCATCTCATCCTAAACTCCCATCAGTCTCCTGCCCTAGAAAGTCATGTCCCTGTTGAGGGAGCTGGGAGCCTCCACTCTGGCCTTGGGCAGCAGTGAGATCTTCTCCCTCGCCAAGATTCCCAAACCTCAGAGCAAGGGTCCTGGGCCCCAGGAACATGCCTGCTAGAGCCCCAAGATACCTCCCAACCTAACCAAGGCCTGTTGACAAGGTCCACACTCTTGGCTCCCTAGGAGCCTTAGAGGGGACCGACTACCCCAGGTGGTGAAAACTTACCTGGCAAGGTTCCGAGTAGCGGGGGCAGCTCTTGCTCTAAGGTCACCGCATGTCAGGGGACCAAAGCCCCCCAGAGGGACAGCAGCTGAGGCGACGGGAGGCTCTCATCGCAGGAACAGGGATGGCTGATGGCTGGAATGAGGCGTCAGAGGCAGAACTGGATGGGCCACCTGCCCTCGGCGCCAGGCAAGCCACGCCCACCACCCACATGCCCCCATGAGTCAACCCCACACCCACACAGCAGCCTCACCCCACAGGGGAAAAGGCAGGGGAGGCACCTGCTTTGGCACAGGGCTGAAATTCTGGTCCTAATTCTTTCCTCTCTGGTATTTGATGCTTGGCAGGTACTTCCATCAAAGGCCTCAGTATACTCAACTGGGGAGTGGGAATCACGATATAGAATTGACTTCTAAAGGATGCCATGGGATTGCAAGGTAAGAGGGCCTAAAGCAGGTCAGGTGTTCTGTCCCCTGAGGGGGAGGCTACAGACAAAGGCTGGCATGGCTGATCCGAGGGCGGTGAGCCCCAAGACCTAGCATTCGTCCTTCAAAGCCAGTCCCTGGGACCTCAGAAGCAGAGAAAATTCCCATTTCAGTGCTCTCCCTATCCCCAGCAATCATGCATCATGGACCTTAGTGTCGGATAGCCTCATCCTTCCTGGCTTTGTGACCTGGGGCAAGTCTTTTCTCCCGGGCCTCAGTTTTCTCACCTGTGAAAAGTATATAACCTACCTTGCAAGGTGACCATGGGGCTTAAGTGAAAGAGAGAATAGAAAGGACTACAACAAGGTCCAGAATATAGAAAGAACTCAATAAACTGTGACAGCTATTAGCCATTATCGTTTTTTGTCATGTCAATTTATTCTCCCAGCAACTACCCGGCCACCTTTCTCCAAGGTCAGAGCATCATAGAAGGAAGACTCTGTGCCCTCCCTCCTGGCCCAGGCCACCAGCAAGAGGAAAGGAAGGAGCAAGGCTTGACTCAGGGCCTGCCCAGCTGCCCCTGCAGGCAAGGCGTGGGCAGGACGTGACAGGCATGCAGTGGTAATGTCTGCTGCTGGCCATGGAGATGGTGCTGCTGGCTGATGCAGCAGGGACTTCCCCGACTGCTCTCAGGAGGCAAGCCTCCTAATCCCTCATCACCACAACCTGCCAGACCAGGGGAGGTGGCAGGAGGCAGGGTCAGGCTTCTAAGCTATGAGACAGCAGGGCCTGCAGCCAGCACAGAGCAGAGCAGGCTTTGGGGTGTGAGGAAGCAGGGGCCTGCCTTTGTGCTTTAAGCCAAGCGGGTCCTGAAGTGTCCACTTGCAATTTGAAATCTCATCACTATGCTGAAACCACCATCACAGCCCAGCCTTGGATGAGGCACAGTCTCCCTCTGATACTCTGTGACACTCTCCTGACTCAAGCCTCACCCTTCCTAGCTCTCTTCCAACTGTCTCAGAATGCTGTGAGGGAGGCTGTTCCGAACTCAGTGTTGAAGTTTTCCTTGCTTTAGTGCTTTTTCCCAAGGGCCAGGATGGAGCCTATTAAAATGGTCCCTTGTCTCCCAAAGGCACTGTGACTCCAGCAGGGAAGAAGGAAAGACACCCTGTTATGGTTTGGATTTAAAATGTCCCCAATACCTTATATGTTAAACAAGATAGCTGAGTTCAGAAAAGGGACTTGGCTGCCAGGGAAGGGGCTCGAGGAGTATGGTGGGGACAGTGTTTTCCAGGGCCAGCCACTGCAGCCCCTCTCCCCTGCTGTCATGAGCTAACAAGAAGCTTTAACCCTCTCTCTTTGCTCCTTGACACGATGCCCTGAGGCCCTGCGACCAAGGTTCCTGCTTGGAAGCTGGCCTAACACAGACAGAAATCTCCAGAACTGTATCCCCCAAATAAAATCCTTTTTCCTCTAAGTTTTGCATATCAGGTGTTTGGGTCAGAGCAGTAAGAGTGCTGACTACTATGCCCTTCTATTATAAGTGGCAGCAGGATCCAGGTCACCCAACAGAGAAAGCAGCGCTACTCCATAAAAACCCAATCCCACCAACACATGGAAACAGCAGCTCCCTGGGCTGCCCACATCCAGTCCCATTTCATTGAACACATGGTAAAAGCACATGTGGGAGGCCCTGGCAGAGAATTCAGGGACCAGTGAGGGACTTAGAAGAGGAGGAGATCTCCACCCTCAAGAAACTTGTGGGCAGCTCAGGCAGGAAGCACAACCCACCACACAGGTGATAAAGACCAACTAAGGAGGAGGAAGTCCTCTAATGGGGAGGTAGAGGGTGGGCTCTGGGCAGAGGGAGCATTTGGGCTGGACTTGGAAAGAGGGAGGTAGACATCTTACTGCTGAGGAAAGCTGCCTCAGCAGAGGCTCAGAGGCCAGAGGCCCTGGCAGGCTCCTGGCATGGTGACAAGTCTGGGGCCATGTATAAACTCAGTGGGGTGATCAGACGTGGGGTTGCAGAGCAAGGTGCAGCCCGCCAAGCTTGTCGAGCACCCCAGGCCACCGGATCGGTCCTGACTTCTTAGTCACATGGGACTGTGTTGATACACAGGGCCACTGTCCTAGTAGGGATGCTGTCACTCAGCTGGCCTGAGGAAGAACCTCAAACCAAAGGCAGCGCCTTTGCCTGTCCACACCCGGGTGACACTGCCCTGCTGGGGTTTCTGTCTTGGGTTTGGGGCCCACACAGAGCAGTGATGAGAGTGTAGAGCCAGAAGTTTGGCTCTTTCTACCAAGCCTCATGAAGAACCCAAAATTGCCTGCCTAGTTTTGAAGGTCATGTGGGTGGCCACGAGGACTTGTTTCCAAGGGCCCCAATGCCTGAGAGCCTGGAGAGATTAAAACTGCTCTTACCTTCCAGGATCTTCGTTCCTCGAGGGAGCAATGCTGTGTTCACCTTTCCTTGGTGACTTGGAATTTTCTCAAACAGTAGATAAAATATATAGAGCCTACAGAGGTCCCAGTCCTGGGAAGGGCCTTTCAGAATGCTGTATATGTGGAGGAGAACACCAGGGGAGATGGCACTGGGGCTGGGAATGGGATGCAGGAAGAGAGGCAAAAGGATAACCTCTGCATATTCCTGCCAGATCCTACCCCCAGAGACCTGAACATCAGGCAACCCCTAAATCTCTGCCAAGATGTCTCAGGTGAACCCCTATTCCACCAGACTGAGGTCAGAGCAGAAGCTCTAGTTAGCAGGGCCCATCTGTAGAAGCTGTTCCTCAGCCTGCCAAATGCCCACAGAGTACACACCAGGGACTGTGAGCAGACCCGCCCCACTCCCTGCGCCTCTGAAGCCCCACAAACCACAGACTACAGGTTCTCCCTCCCCAGGGGAAGAAGGAGAAAAAGAGGCTCTGTGGATCCAGTGCAGGCAGGGAGGAACCAACCTCTTCACACACTCCCAGAAATGCCCCATTTCATGCCATGAAGAAGGAAGTGGAGCTGCCAGAACTCCATCACCCTCCTGGGCCTGAACAGACGGCCTCTGGCCACAGTCACAGAGGGTCCTTCTGCATCTGCATCATGGTGGGACAGCTGTCCCTGGCCTAGGAGAGCTGAGCAGCAGCTCCACGGAAGATTGTGGGTACAGCTCATCTTGCTTCCAAATGATGGAGACAGGGACTTGGAGACAGAGAGAGACAGCAACAGACTTGAAAATTGCTGAAAGAGTACATTCTAATGTCGTCACCACAAAAATTGATAAGCAAATGAGGCAATGCACACGTTAAATAGTTTAATTTGTCATTCTGCAATGTATACATGTATCAAAACATCATGTTATAATACACCACAAATATATACATTTTATACTTGTAATTACAAATAAATAAAGGGAGTCGGGCATGGTGGCGCATGTTTGTAATCCCAGTACTAGGGAGGCTGAGACTGGAGGTTCTGGGTTAGTGGCTAGCCTCAGCTACTTAGTGAAGCCCTCTGCAATGCAGTGAGACCCTGTTTCAAGATAAAGAATAAAATAGGGCTGAGAGTGTAGCTCAGAGGTAGAATGCCCCTGGGTTCAATCCCCAGTACCACCAAAAAAAAAAAACTTGAAAAAAATCAATCAATAAATAAAGGGGCTGGGGTGTTGCTCAGTGGTAGAGCACATGCTTAGCATGCATGAAGCCCTGGGTTCAATCTACAGTACTAATTAGTTATACTGTTTTGTTTTATTCCCCCTTTTAACTCTCTTGCTTTATGAGAGGATTAACAAAGAAAAAGTACAGAAAAGTGAAAAAGAACGTGATCTGAGCAAAAATGCAACATACTAAAATGTAAATACATACAACACATTGATCAATGCTGTAACCTGAGAAATGATGGAAGGGAGGGAGGGAGGAAGGGAAGGAGGAAGGAAGGAAAAGAAAGAGAGAAAAGAGAAAAAGACCACTTTCTCACACTTATTGGAATAGCCAGTATTCAAAATAGGACAACACCAAACGCTGGCAAGGATGAAAGACGGAAATTCTCATTTATTGCTGAGGGAAATGCAAGATGGTTCAGCCACTTTGCAAGATGATTTGGGCAGTTTCTTATAAAACTGAATGTATTCTTACCATATGCTCCACAATGGTGCTCCTCGGTATTTGTTCAAAAGGGTTGAAAACTTATGTTCATACAAGCACCTGAACATGGATATTTATAGCAGCTTTATCATTGCTAAAACTTGGAAACAATTTTCAAGAGATGAATGGATAAATAAACTGTGATACATCCATAGTATTCTTTGCAAAAGAAAAAAAAAAGCTATCAAGACACAATGGAAACTACTAAGTAAAAGGAGCCAAAGGGTGACATAGTGTATAATACCAAGTACATGACATTGTGAAAAAAGTAAAACTATAGAAACAGTAAAAATATGAGAAGCCAGGCTTGGTGGAGTGCGCTTGTAATCCCAGTACTTGGGAGGCTAAGACAGGAAGATCACAGGTTTGTGACCAGCCTCAGCAACCTCAGGAGGCACTCTGCAATTTAGTGAGACCCTGTTTCAAAAATAAAGAATAAAAAATAGGGATGGGGGTGTGGCTCAGAGGTAGAATTCCTCTGGGTTCAAACCCCAGTACTGAAAAAAAGATGAATGGTTGTCAGAGGCTAAGGGAGAAGAAAGATAAATAAATTAGTGGAGCATAGAAGACTTTTAGGGCAGTCAAACTATTCTGTATAATACTATAATGGTAGATACTCCTACATTGACCCCAACATACAGAATGTACACCATCAAGAATTACCCCTGTGTGTAGGTGGTACTGGGGATTGAGCCCAGGGGCATTCTACCTCCAAGTTACACCCCCAGCCCTATTTTATTTTTATTTTGAAACAGGTTCTCACTAGGTTGATGAAAGTCTCACTACTTGCTGAGGCTGTCCTCGAACCTGCAATCCTCCTGTGTCAGCCTCCCATATACTGGGATTACAAGCATGCGGCACCACGCCCAGCTTGGGTAATTTAGAATGATGTGTCAACAATGTAGGTTCATCATTCTAACAAATGTACCGCTCTGGTGCAGGCTGTCCACTGGGGGAGGCTGTGTAGCAGGGGATAGGAGATACGGGAAATCTGTGCTTACACTCAATTTTTCTGTGAACCTAAAACCACTCTAAAAATAGTTTATAAATTTAAAAAGAAAAAGAATAGGCCAGATGCAGGTATGCCCAGGTTTACACAAAGCATTTTTTTTT